>CAJHQQ010002551.1:0-62569 GCA_905132885.1 Moricandia moricandioides
TTCCAACTGGACGACTTAGTAGACGACTTATTATTAAGTCGTCTACTAAGTCGTCCAGTTGGAAGACTTTCCAGACGACTTAAATTACAAGTCTTTCCAGTACAAAAATTTAAAGCGGACCTGATTAGTCGCAGAAGGAGTACTCGTCATTGCGGTTATAGATCTGAAAAAATAAACGTGAAACGGTGAGAATGAGTAAAATGATAGAGACAACGTTTTATGTTAAACGGCGCTAGTGTTTAGAGGAAGCGCGACGGTTTGTTCGGAAATAGTGGAAGCGGCGGCGCTAGGGTTTAGAGGAAGCGGCGGCGCTAGGGTTTAGAAGAAGCGGCGGCGCTAGTGTTTAGAGGAAGCGGCGGTGAGAACGGTGAGAATGAAGTGAGATAGATAGCCGACGTTGAGAACGATGGTTTGTTCGGAAATAGTGGGAATTCGAAATCGCTCTTTGATATCGCCTTTGAGAGAGAACTGTTAGGGTTTTTGCGAAAAATTAACAAAAAAAAATCACCTTATATATTCGGGTAAATATCCGGTTAGCTTTAAAAGTACAGTGGTAAAATTTAAGGTTTGGTCCGGTTTAGACGACTTACAAATAAGTCGTCTGGCGGATAATGTATATCAGACGACTTAATATTTAGTCTTCCCGTTGACAGACGACTGGATTAAGTCGTACACAAATCTGTCCGCTGGAGACTTTCCAGACGACTTAATTATTAGTCGTCTACTAAGACCATCCATTAATGGTGTTACCATGGTTTGTACATAGAGGAAAAAGGAGTTTGTAGTTATAAAAGTTGATCATCCATTACAACTCATAGGTTTAAAAACTTTTTGAAACAAGGGGACAACAACATAGAAGTCATCCATTACAAGTCTGCTAGAAGCAGATTACAATAAGAAAATAGCAAGACAAACATCCATCATTTAGGAAGAGACGAGGAAGTTGAGGCACCATCCGCAGCATCATCCCCTTGAGGAGGTGTATACTGAATCTCAGTACCACTACGACCGAAAAGAGTCACATGAAATACCATGTCTCCTTCCTTTTTGAACACGAGAATGTCACCGATGCAAAGGGAGTGTGTTTGGGCGAAGGCTTCCCAACCATCGGTGAGTCTTCTTCCTTCTTGTATAACTTCCCAAGTTTGGTGTGAAGCGTCCGATGTAGTGTCCATTTTCCTTCGTTCGGCTTGCCTTGTACGTGTTTTGAGTAGAAGGCAAGTGGTATTGTCTACAAGTCAACAAAGGAGAAGATAAGCAAAGGAAATAAACAGAGGAGAAATAGAGAGCGTGTGTATACCACGCCACAGTCGAAACAAGGAAGCAGAGGCTTCAAGAAGTGAGGTTCATGCTGATTCGCCATCTGCAAACAAGAAACGAATTGGAAACATTTTAATTCTAAGTCGTCTGGGTCGTCCACCTGAAAGACTTAGATTAAGTCGTCTGGGTCGTCCACCTGGAAGACTTTCCAGACGACTTAATTATAAGTCTACCAAGACTTCCAGTAGAACATTTGAAAGCTGGCCAGACGAATGAGAGGAGAACAACATCCAACCTAATTAGACCACAAATCGATTGAAATCCCCAATCTTTGAAACCCTAATTTGAAATGAAAATATCCACAAATTGCTTGAAATCACAAATCATAACCGTAAAATGAGAGGAAAACAACATCCAACCTAACTAAACAACAAAGGAAGCGGCGGCGCTAGGGTTTAGAAGAAGCGGCGGCGCTAGTGTTTAGAGGAAGCGGCGGTGAGAACGGTGAGAATAAAGTGAGATAGATAGCCGACGTTGAGAACGATGGTTTGTTCGGAAATAGTGGGAACTCGAAATCGCCTTTGATATCGCCTTTGAGAGAGAACTGTTAGGGTTTTTGCGAAAAATTAACACAAAAAAAAATCACCTTATATATTGGGTAAATAATCCGGTTAGCTTTAAAAGTACAGTGGAAAAATTTAAGGTTTGGTCCGGTTTAGACGACTTACAAATAAGTCGTCTGGCGGATAATGTACATCAGACGACTTAATATTTAGTCGTCCGTTTGCAGACGACTAAATGTTAAGTCGTCCTGGACCCTAAAATGAAACCCTAAACTAAAATGACTAAATTAACTAACTAACCACGTTATAAAATCAAATTATACTTCAATATTGTTTACTATACACAGAAATGAACACGCTTAGGTAATTTTAAAATTTTTAAAAAACGGTTTTAATGCTTTCCAAAATCTAACCCTAAGAACACATACAATACTACAACATATGTTGATGAAACATAAACTAAAGAATATCATGACTCACTACTTTCACTCATCTATGCTGAAAACAATTGAAATTTGTTATATCTTAATTTATATCTCTTAAGACATATGTTAATTATATAATTCTCATTTTTTCACTTATCAAAATATTTTTTACAAAATTTTTAAATTATGTTTAAGAATAATTGTCTAGACGACTTGCGAGAATTAGAAACGTAAAAAAAATTCCGTTTTTTTGTTTGTTCACAAGGGGATAGTTGTAATTTCAATAGCCTTTTAAGTTACTTTTACATTTGACCCAAGTTTGGGTATTGTTTTGGGTTTGACTCCAAGTTTTGAGTCACATTTGACAATTCTCCCAAAAAAATAAGTATCTTGTTAGCAGTAATATTAAAAGACAAGCAAAGAAAGAGAGTTGTTGTTTTTGGTCACAGCAAATATGAATTATCAGGACCATTTTGATATATCGAATCTTATAAGGAATCATATAACCAAAGGGTCACCAAGACAAGCTCTACTCTTGTACGAAGGAATCCGCCGCAAAGGAGTGTTTTTTCCTGGATGGATTCCTCTGCTTCTAAAAGCATGTGCTTGCGTTCCAAGTCTTGTCCTTGGGAACCTATTACATTCCGAATCGATCAAGTTGGGTACTTACAATGATGTCATGGTGAGAACCTCTCTGATCAACATGTACGCTAAACAGGGATGCATAGTTTCTGCACGTAAAGTGTTCGACGAAATGCCTGAGAGAAACGTTGCTACTTGGAACGCTATGATAGGTGGGTATATGTGGAATCATGACACAGTCTCGGCTACTAGGTTGTTCGAAGAGATAATGGGGAGTGGAAATACAGTGACTTGGATCGAGATGATGAAAGGGTATGGGAAGAGAAACGAGACTGAGAAAGCTAGAGACTTGTTTGAGAGGATGCCTCTTGAGCTGAAGAATGTGAAGGCTTGGGCTGTGATGCTTGGAGGGTACGTTAGTAATCGAGAGATGGAGGCTGCTCGGATGTTTTTTGAAGATATACCGGAGAAGAACTCCTTTGTGTGGTCTTTGATGATCTCTGGGTATTTTAGGGTAGGTGATGTGGATGAGGCTAGAGGTGTTTTTTACCGTGTGAAGGTTCGTGATTTGGTGATTTGGAATAGTTTGATCACTGGTTTTGCAAAGAATGGGTACTCTGATGAGGCTGTTGATGCTTTTTATAAGATGCAAGGAGAAGGGTTTGAGGCGGATGCAGTAACGGTTTCGAGTGTTTTGTCTGCTTGTGCTCAGTCAGGTCGTCTTGATGTTGGCAGAGAGGTTCACTCTCTGATTAACCGTATTGGCATTGAGGTTAACCAGTTTGTTTCAAATGCTTTGATCGATATGTATGCTAAGTGTGGGGATCTAGAGAGTGCCATGTCCGTGTTTGAGTCGTTAAGTCTGAGAAGTGTAGCTTGTTGGAACTCTATGATCTCGTGTCTTGCTATTCATGGGAAAGGCAGAGAAGCTTTAGAGATGTTCAGAACGATGGAGAGGTTAGATACAAAACCTGATGAGATCACTTTTCTGGCGGCTCTCACTGCTTGTGTTCATGGAGGGTTTCTAGTGGAAGGTCTAAAGATATTCTTGGAGATGAAGACCAAAGATGTGAAACCGAATGTAAAGCATTTTGGATGTTTGATCCATTTATTGGGACTCTCAGGTAAACTGAAAGAGGCTTACGGATTGGTAAGAGAAATGCCTGTGAAACCGAACGATCCAGTTTTGGGAGCTTTACTTGGTGCTTGCAAGGTTCATATGGATACAGAGATGGCTGAACAAGTGCTGAAGATAATCGAGACTGCAGGAAGCATCACAAACGGTGACAGTGAAAATCATCTCGTGCTGATATCGAACTTGTATGCACATGCCGAGAGGTGGCAAACAGCTGAAACGTTCAGAGTGGAAATGGAGAAAAGGGGTCTTCAGAAATCCACAGGATTAAGCTCACTAGTTTTGACCTGAGTCTACACTAGTTTCAGTCATCAAAGAACTAAAGACCTCTGGCTCTGACGATGCATCACGGGCAGTCTCTGAGCACCTGACTTATTGTAAAATGCGTTTGAGATCAAGCTGATGATCTCCAGAAAGATGGTTTCACTCAAGTGAGAGAAACAAGTGACAGGTTCAAGTTTCATATATAATCAAAGGACCTGACTGACTATATGTGAAACGTTCTGAAGAAGCATTGGCAAGAAGACAAGCCTGAGTCTGTGGAAGTTATTGACTTCAGATATTATATGGATTCTCTAACGCAGAGTATAAATCTCTTGTATTCTTCTGTGTAAACTGTTGATGGAAATTACAACTGACTGCAGAGATCAGCCATGTTTTCTCTGAATTATATATTCTCTTCTAATTAAAAAATGGGTGTTTTCATTGTTGTCGTGTCTGCATGAAATGAATCTAATGTGAATCTAACGTTTCTTACGTAAAAGGATAGCATTAATGAATGCAAACGTTTTTCCAGTTTAAAAACAATAAAAAAAAAAAAAAAACTTAAGGGGCATTCCGAGAATTGAACTCGGGACCTCTCGCACCCTAAGCGAGAATCATACCACTAGACCAAATGCCCATTTTGTTTACCAAGTTCAGTTATTGTATATATATTAAATATATTAATTTTATTGCCCTCGCGAACCCTAACCAGACGCTTTACTATCTTTGCGCGCGTAAATACTGTCTTTCCCGCTTCTTCTTCACAGTTTTGCGTACAACTTCGTGTCGACAAATCAATCCCGACCAATCGGTTAAGAAAGGAGATCACTTTTGTCTGAATTTCGTCAGTAGATGAATCGAAATGACTAAAGATCACAACTTTTCCGCGGATCAAGAGACCCAACCCATTGATTCTCTTCCCTCTTCGCCTTCCGATTCTGGTACGATCTCTCTCTCTCTCTCTCTCTCTCTCTAGGGTTTATTCATTATAAAGCTGTGATCTTTCCCCCCTTTTCTCCGATCTGGGTTTCTCGATAAAGTTGAGTTCTTTTTAACTGTTCTTACCTGTTTCGTGTTAGGTGAAGAAAAAGATGGTTGGACTGGGAATTATAGCGATTTTATGCAGGATACTGTACCTTTTGAGGACGATGCTTGGATCAATGATGAGTATATGGAGACTCAGGTCATAGACAACGATGAGTTTCTTCTCTGTCGGGAAACTCAAGCTGTGGATTTGGGGTTTGGAACTCAAGAAGAACCATTTGTGGAGGATGAACAGTTACTCCAAGGTTTTGATGGCTTGGCTACACAGGTGCTGGATCGTTCTGATGAGGATTGTGATGATGATGATGTTACTGGTTTCTTGGTGGACAACAATGAGGTCTCTGATTGTGGTGACTTGAACAGTAGAGAAGGAAATCTGTTATCCAGTGAAGACAAGAGTAGAGAGGATGCTGATGAGAACATTAAATCAACGGGTGGACATGATGCTCGGTCGAATGGAGAAAACATTAAGCCAACGGGTGAGTTTTTAACCCAAAGTGAAACAGACTTTGTTTATGAAAACAGAACATATTATTGTTATTTTCTTGTACCAAGCTCTCGTTTTTGCTTCTGGTTTAAAGTAGAAGTTGACTAGGTTATGTTTCTTGGTTCAAAATGCATCGACTATAGTATAGCTGGTCATAGATTAAATTACCAGTCTTCAAACAAGTGAAATATTCTTTGTCAGTTGTCGGAACAAGCATGTATTCATACTTAGTTTAAAAACCCATTGTTTTGAGATTAAACTCTAAATATGCTGGTAGTAATGTTTTTTGTCAATATATGCCATCTTGCATGCTTCCGAAGTTGAATCTTTTGTTGATGTGTTCTCATCAACACTTTTAAAGAGTTTGAAGCTTTTCATGCTTCTGCTGTTGATTGAAATTTTCATATTTGTTCATTGTATTCTCTCCTTTTACAGGAAAGGTGGCTAGGTTTGCTTCAGTTCGTTCAGCAGCTTTTCGTGCTTCTGCTGTTTCAGCCCAAAAGCTTCTCAACAGTGACAGTTCTACTTTAGCCAACTGTCATTCTTCTGGTCAAGGAGCCACACATGATCCCCGTCTAGAACAAGATTTTGGAGAAGTAGGGAATCAGAACTGTCCTCCGGATACATCTGTTGAAAAGAAAAATGAAGGAAAAAGAACAGCGAGGAAGCTTTTATTTGAGGATGATTCGCCTGAAGAAATCTGCCCTTCTCCTGGTTTGAGTTATATAGACTCTCAAGAGCCTGGTGAGGCATCACAGGCTAATGCTCTTAACTTCGTTGATAAACTCATTAGTGAGTCAGGTCTAAAGTTTGATGTTGAAGTTGAAGCTGATTGGGAAAGGAGAACAGAAGAAACATTTAAAAAAATCCCGAGTCTTAAAGGTCCACAAGAACTAGCAAAGAAGGTAAGTGTCAAGGAGAGAGCTGTTGGAAACAGTATTTTCGAGTGGGATGATAATCGTGAGGATGAAGGAGGGGGTGATATTTGTCTTAGAAGAAAAGAAGAATTTTTTGGGGTTGCTAGTAAAGCACATAAACCTTCTTCCTTACCTAGAGAACAGAAAAGGGAACTGATACATGAAAGTCATAGAGGGCTTGGAGTTTCCGTGGATAAAAGAAAGGCTCATTCTGATTCCAGACTGTTGCAGTGTAGTGTGACTAGGGGTCGAAAGATGATCCAAGCTGCTAAAAAGAATCTTGGAAAAGAGTTAGATGCAGTTTCCGAGGAAGGTAATGATAAAATATCTGATATGCGTGAATTAGTAGCTTTAGGGTATGATACACAAGTGGCTGCTGAAGCTATTGATGCTCTGTGCTCTGGAGATCAGAGCAACGTTACTGCTGAGGCTAGTACAGGAAAGCAACTGTCACCGGGAGAAGAGAGAGGGTGTTCTAATGGTGGAGTCATTACTAGACAATCCAAGGGAACCAAGAGGATTCAGGCTATGGGTAAAGATGAAGTGTTGAAAAGAAGGATGAACAAGGCTAGTCCGAGTCCTGATAAATCTTGTAGGAAGAGTATCAGAAAGTCTCCAAAGAGTGAACAACTTAATAAGGAAGGTCCATGCGGCTGGAAGAGAAGTAAGGTCCATACTGCTTCACGAGAGACCAAAAAGAATCTTGTTGATGAGTTGGATAAAGTTTCCAAGGAAAGTAATACAAGAATGTTTGATAGGCGTGAAGAGGTAGAAGCAGGCCCTGATACGCAGATGGCTGCTGAAGCGATCAGTGCTCTGCACTCTGGAGACGCCAGAGAAATTGATCATGAGGGTAAGAAATCTTCACGTGGAGTTGTTACCAGGAAATCCAAGAGAGTTCAGGGGATTCAGGCTGTAGATGATGATGTTGAACCGTTGAAACCAAAACCCAAGAAGGCTAGATCCATTGTTGCTAAGGCTTCTGAGAAGAATATAGATCAAGTTGATATGCCAGATCAAGTTGTTGTGTCAAGTTCAGAGAAAAGAGGAGGAGAATTATCAAACAAACATGGTACGTCTAAGCTACTTAAGCAATCAAGTGTAGGTGAAGCAGAGGTGTTGAGCTATCCCAAACGGAGAAGGTCAGCTCGTATTTCACAAGATAAGGTTAATGAGGCAGAGAGGAGTTCAGATATTGCTTTTGATACTCCAGTTAAGTCTAAGGAGCCTTCAAAGAATGTATCGCCTATATGCATGGGCGATGAGTATTATAGACTTTCTTGCAAGGATTCCCGTACATCAAACACTACGAGGGAGTTCTGTAACTTGACTTCACTATTAGTGGAACCTATTCCCGTGACAAAGAGTACAAGAAAGAGAAGAGATTTGGGTAGTGTACGTGTTTTGTTCAGCCAGCATCTTGATGAAGATGTGACCAAGCATCAGAAGAAGGTATGATTTGGATAGTTAAGTTTCAGGTTTACACAAAAGTAATCTTCTAACAATATGGCATTTGCTTGATAGATTTTGGCTAAGTTTGATATCTCGGAAGCATCCTCCATGATGGAGGCCACACACTTTGTAGCGGATAACTTTATGCGCACAAGGAACATGCTGGAGGCAATCGCTTCAGGGAAGCCAGTGGTGACAACACAATGGCTCGAAAGCATTGATCAAGTGAATATTTATGTTGACGAGGATCTTTACATTCTCAGAGACTCGAAGAAGGAGAAGGAGTTCGGTTTCAACATGGGTGTTTCTTTGGCTCGTGCACGACAGAATCCACTACTAAAGGTATCACGCGATCTTTTAGTCTCAGTTTCTTCTCTTTTTACCTCGTGTTTTTCGCTTTTAGCTCATTATTGTTACACTACACCTCAGGGAAGAAGGGTGTTTATCACCCCAAATACAAAGCCTGGTTTAAACACAATCACGACTTTGGTTAAGGCAGTTCATGGACAGGTAAGTCTTTTTCATACTTTCATGTCTATAAAACCCAAAAGGATCTTCATAGCTTTTTTCTTCGCCAATCTGATCCATATTGAAAACAAATTGCAGCCTGTAGAAAGAGTGGGAAGATCTGTCCTAAGCGATGATAAGGTTCCAGAGAATCTTCTTGTTTTATCATGTGAAGAGGATCGAGATATCAGCATACCATTTCTAGAAAGAGGTGAATTACACGTTGTAGATCTATACATGTCGTAGATTTAACGTCAAATTTTTTCTTTATGCTCTTCAGGGGCGGAGGTCTATAGCTCTGAGTTAGTTCTGAATGGGATAGTTACTCAAAAACTAGAGTACGAGAGGTTGGTACTGTTATCAAACACATGCTTTTGTCTTGTGTCATGCATGTCTCCTTATGAATCTTGAACATTGTCAGGTACCGTCTCTTCACTGATCATGTTAGGAGAACAAGGTCAACGATATGGATCAGAGACGGCAAAGGTAAGTTCCAACGCCGTAGAGGGTGAAGGAGCAAATGTGAGCAAGCTATATCTTTATGAAAGCTCTGTATTATATACACTTTAGAAAGTGGTTGTATATGTAGTATGTTGTTGTCTTTGACTTCAACTATTGTAATTATATACTTTGCTTCCTGTTGCTTCGACTTTTCTAAAGACTTGAGAGTTAGATTTTGAGACATTACAACATGGCCTTATTGTGAAAGAACTAGTTGTTTGGATTCTCAAAACTAACATAATTTTGTAAGGTAAATTGTCTTGCAAATTGTTTTCTGTTGGTTTAGTTATGGTAATATAGTTAATAATGTTTTTGTTTATAAATATATATAAAATTAAATGGGTTTCTAATGTGTACAACTCCAAAGCGTTAAATAAAAAGAAATGGAGAACGTCTTATATACGATGTTTGCCATTCAATGTATTTTTTGTAATCAATAACTATTCTTATCTAAACACTATTCGAAAACTCAAATCATACATAATTCACATAGCCATTCGATGTATCTTTCAAATAGCATTTCCTTGGTGAATTTTTATATATTAATTTGATTGATTTTCCGTATTTTTGTCCTCCTAGTGTCTGGTTATTTAAATAAAACATTGAGTTTATTTACAACATGTCTCACGAAATAGTAACGTAAAGTGCATTTGGGACTTTGAACTCCATAGGCCTAATTTTTTGTATTGTTGTCCACATGCAAACAAAATGCAATAGCTAATTTATATAGCCTATCTCATCCAATCATGCGACTGAGGATTTTTTTTTTTGTAACACGAGAGGATTATTAGTGGGTATTTGCACGCAATGACGCTAAAAAATCTTTAATTAAGTAGATAACCATTTCATATCTATTTTCGATACACTTTCTCTTTTTTTATATAATATTGTCGTTTTGTCTTTGTTGAAAGGGAAATTGCACTGTATAACGTCCAAACAAATTATAATTAACTCACTGACCAATTGCCCTACTATATCAATATACCGTGTCTATTTTATGTAATAATGCCCTTTTACCCTTGTATGCAACTGGCTCAACCTGCAAAATAATAATAATTAACATTAATAATTATTACCTGTAAAAATAAATCGTGGCTCTTTAATATTCACTCACTTTCTGCAAGTATTTTTTAATTTGGGGAAGGTGAATCTATTTCTTCTCAAATTTGTGGGATTGTTGATGAAATTATCTCTATTGATGGTGAAGGATTGTGATGAATAATAGAGATTCGAAGACTTGTGTGGCAAACGACAAGACTTGTGCAGTGGAGTTCACTTCCATCTATACAATCGACACCATCATCACTATCGACATCGTCACCACCGTATTCGTTTATGTAATTCTTCTCCTAATTTCTACGACTGTATGTTCTTCTCTTACACCTACTTTATCAACAAAAAAAAATTCTTCACTCTGATGCGGTTACTTGTACCATCTCCACTGATATCATTAGATATACTTATCTTTTGTTGTCGTGAATGACTCAAAGTTGATCGGAGAAGATGAACAGTTTTTATTTATTGTGTTATATTATATTATATGCATATAGAATAGAAATGTAAAATAATATGTATTATGTTTGTTCTGTTCATATTATGTAATGTGATATATTATGTTACTATACTATTTATCATGTTTCATTCCATTTGACGATTACTAAAGAGTGTTATTTTGTGTAGAAATATAGTTTGTAATGTCTGGAAAGATAAAGAGCTGAAGAAGATGATCCGGTGACTATACTATATTCAGTGAAATAAAATTATAGTTTAGTTAAATTTATTTAATGTAGCTATTTATGTAAGGTTACTATACTATTTTCAGAAGTGATGTTCTATTCTTCACTTAATTTATATTACTTCCTTGAAATATAACAGTTTGTTATAAATATATATTATAGTTTATATTTGGGTTTATGGTTTAGTGATTAGAGTTTACGGTTTAGTATTTAAGGGTTGGAGTTGGAGTAAGGGTAATGTTTAGTATTCATGGGTTGTGAGTAGAGTTGGAATTATATACTACTTTGGAGATATGAAATAGAAAACTCGACATGCGATTAGAGTTTGTTTGGAAAACGTTAAGTATGGTCTCAGATATCACAAATTTATGTGAGTCTATTTTTGAGATATTACCAACAATTTTTAATTATCCATTTTTGTAGTGTAGATTTCACAAGTCTATTCTATTTTTATTTGTATATAGTATAGTTTTATATTACAAAAATACTATATGTTGTTCTCATATTTTAGTTTTATTCAAAATATTATAAATATATATTATGGTTTATGGGTTTGGGTTTAGTGATTGCAGTTTAGGGTTTAGTGATTAGAGTTTAGGGTTTAGTATTTAAAAATTGGGTTTAGTATATTTAAGACTAAAGGTGTGGGTGGGTTTATAAATGGAATAACATGTTGAATTATGCTCAATTTGCAATGGCATACCATTTTTCTCTGAATATAAAAATATAAGGTTAGTGCTATTATAATTTAATTAAATAGAGTAGAACAATGTTTTAATATTACAAATTTTGTGAATAGAATTGAACTTACAATAAATTTGTGTGGTAAATAAGTATGTGACGTGAACTTCACTGCATACTTTGATAATAAATAATAGTGATTCACTCATGTCCACAACAAAGCACTAACGCCATCCACTTAATTCTTTTTTAACCGGGTACTTGCTATTAGAAAGGGTATAACCGGACCAAATGGATGTTAAATGTTAGCTTTCTAATTATGTCAAAATCAATGGCATGCACTTAATTTGTTATCCAAGTTTGATTATTAACCAAATTCTCCCTTGTTGAAAACCGATGAAACCAGCTGGAAAAATAATAAGTATTTACTGTTTAAAGCAAAACGTGGCCTTATACAATTCACACATTCTCTCTTTAATTTTCTCTGGTAACTTTTGGAAAACTGAAAGGACTTCATCGAAGTTTTGGTCCACAACTGTGAAACCTCCGTTCTTATCCACACCGTCGGCACCGTCGACTTTTCATGGGTTTATTTATTGTTTCGAGTGCGTTGCGAAGGGGCATAGACTCGACTTCTGAAGTTGTGTGGGAGACACCAGCGTTACAATCGAACTGGTGATAAAAAGAATCTGGAGCCTCTCTTATTTTGACCTCACCTATTCGTGTTAGATTTGGTGGAATCATGTAAGTTCTTGGTCATGTGGCTTCGATTATAATCTTCACTTTATCTTTTTCCCTATTTGATATAAACTCGGCCATCTATAATCTAAGTGGGGAATCCACCCCTTTTTTTTGTTGCATGTCGGATCTGAAATTTGGATTTGGAAGATTTATTTAGTGTTAAAATTTGACTGGTTGGTCTTACTTAAATGTGTACTCTGAAGTCTGTTAATTTATGCGACTGAAGTAGGACATAGACGACAGCTTTGGTTAAATGGGTTTGGAACTGCGTGGAACAGAGTATAAGGGTAAGAGGGAAGGGGATTGGTTTATGATAAGTCTATACTATATGAACTGGAAAAGTTGAGACTTTGTTGGTAGACCAATTCTATGTGACCTTAAATATATTCTATATCAAAACTACTATATCAAATGGAATATCATACACTGTACTATTGCTTATTAGATAGAATACCATGTCTAGAAGAGAATTCAAAACCATTCTCAGTTAATTTTTCTCATGTTGCCTATAACACATAGAATTGTTCTTTATTGCAAGTCTAGATCATTCATCCGATAACCTTCTTTTTTCATAGTCGAGGGAAACATGTTTAGGTGTAAGAGAGTCATGGATTATTATATGGTAGTTCTATATTATATGAAATGGAATAGTTGGGCTGTTGTTGAAAGACCAATTCTATGTGAACTTAAATATATTCTATATCAAATCGACTTATATCAAATGGAATGTCATACACTTCACTATTCCTTATTAAATAGAGAACCATGCCTAGAAGCGAATTCAAAACCATTTCGTGTATTTTTTTGCATCTGTTACCTATAATATAGAATAGTTCTTTGTTGCAAGTCTAGATCATTCATCCAATAACCTTCTTTTTCATAATCGAGGGAAAGTTAGTTTAGGTGTAAGCAAGAAATAGATTTTTATATGGTAGTTCTATAATATATGAAATGGAATGGCATACGCTTCGCATCTAGCACAATTTTATGTTACCTGAAATTTACAAATCGTTATGAAACAAATCCGCAAACCTATCTTTAACACTATTTCTATGCCATCCCGTGTAGCTATGTTTTGAAGCCTAAATAACATAGAATTGTTCACAGTATCTGAAATAGAATAGTATATTTCACTACACTACCATTTACCCATTGTAGTTATGTTTCCATTGCGTACTATATTTTGCAACACTACCATTTACCCAGTGTAGTTCTATTTCCCTGCATACATTCTAGAGAACAGTCATTCACTAACCTTTGTTTCATTTTCTTTTCATGTCCAGGTTGGTGATGGAGGGGTTAGGCCTTCCAAATAGACTGTTCGAAACATGATTTGAACCAACTGGGAAGAAAAGAATTAACAACTATTTTAACCTCTGTTGGATTGAGGTGATCAAGAATGCATTAGAGGATGATCATTTGGTGATGTTGAATGCGTCGCAGTTTGGGAAAGTTTTGCAGATGGGAGGCCATACATTCTCAGTCATGTTTGTTCATTACCTTCTCTCTCGCCAGTTGGTAACTGAGAAGGACTGTGAATTATGGTGACTCTTTGTGGGGAAACCAATCCGTTATGCAATACAAGACTTTACATTGGTAACTGGTCTCAAATGTGGAGAAATTGTGGGCTCTAATGGTCAAGAAACTGATCGAGGCACTGCGAGAGGGAAGGAAAAGTGTAAACCATCGTCTTCATCTCAAGCCATATGGGATATATTGTTTCGTGGGATGGAGAAGCCTACAACCAGCTGGATTATGGATCGGTTTGTTACAGGAAATAATACAAGGACCATTTAACCCGTCTTCGGCTACCATTGTTACTTCTGGTGGAAGGGATTTTGTGGCCAACATGTGGGACAACTAATATCTGACATGAGGTTGTGAGTATGCTCGGTAATCTGAACGAATTCCTTAACTATCGATGGGGTCGGGAGTCATTTCTCCTCACAGTAAGAAGTACAAAAACTCGTACTCCCAGCCATTATGTGTTACATAACACAATGGCAAGTCAAGACTTTACACATGCTATGGTTTTGGTTACTATTTCTGCGTGTCTTACGATACTTGCGAAGGCATGTGCAGTGGATGGGTAAAAGCAGCGAGGAAATTGTGCAGTCTTTGATGTCTGGGAAGTTCACGGTGAATTTGATATCGGCAAAGGTCATCGATCAAAAGGGCCAGGTAAGCGTTATTCTACCCCACTTATGTGGTACCAAAATGCACTTTATGTGAATGACTTATTTATACCGAATACTTTAATATTAGATAGTATTGTTGAATATTGGTTAATAATATGTTATCATTCATCTTTAGTCTATCAAGGGTTTGGGTTTTCTATTTCCTTTTAGGGTTTAGTGAATCTGTGTTCGGCTTTCTTTATCTAAGGTTGGGCGCTACGTGGTGAACATGTGTTATCTATTGAATTTTCAGTTGTAAATTATACATAACCAAGTAATATAGTAAATATTAAAGTAAATGTGAGAGGGAAATTTAGAAATGTGTTACCTATCGTTTTCGCTATCAACGACCGCAAATGCGAGAGGGAAAATTTGGAAATTTCCATCTTGCGCGGCTGCGAACAGAAAACAATCCCCATACTTCCCTTTAAGTGATGTGCCATCACCACGACGACCTTTCTCATAACGGTGTACCCTGACACTGAAGCTCCATACACAACAAAGCAATATTTAAATCGAAAAACCCCTTCTGGTTCATCAGTGTGCTCCAAATAGAAGATTATCCCTTCATTGAATGCTTGCAGGAGCCCAAGATATGCAAGAATCAATGAGTAGATACCGATCATTGTTCCCATTGCATGTTCCATAGCTAGCTCCCTAGCCCTCCACATTTTCCAATATGACATGTTCACATGAAATTCATCAAGCAATATTTTCCTTATTGCTGCTGGACTTGGGGCCCTCTTGATTCCCACAAAGCAGGATTGCAGAATTTCTCTTATCACTTGTGAGGTCGCTAGTTTGTGAAAATTTCTCCGCTCGTCCATGGTGCATGTATGAACAAGATTAGCTTGTCGGACTTGGAAGTTTCCACTCTCATCTAACAGCATTGCATACATGCGCCATGGACAGGATTGGCCAACACATTCAATGACAAGTAAGCCGGTGCTAGAGCGGGATGTCTTGAAATGAAACTTCATGTTTATTGTGTGTATTGCGAGCTTAATTTTGCAATATGTTTTTGACTTGAAGAACCACCCTACAAAAATCTCATCTCCCTCGTAATGGACGTTGGCTATGGCAATTTCGACACCTACAGATGAAACCGTTGAATGTCAATTTTATTTTCCATATGTTGGAAATAACTATTTTCTTACATTCTACACTACTTCAACTTAACAAACATTATATTCTACATAAACTGGAAACCATATTATAAATATTTCATATCATGTCAACATGTACATAGAGATCTACACTACACAAACTGACATGAGGCGGGTCGTTGGTTGAATACAAGTGGGACATCCCTCCCAAGTAAAGCATGATTATTTGGGTCATTTTACATATAAGGCAGTGATTGATCAAACCTGCCCTAGTGCATGCCTTCATCCTCGGGTATGGATGGGTAGTCTTCTGAGCTTGTTCATCTCCTCCCACAACCGATTCAGGAATGCCAGGTATACCAAATATTAACTGCCTTCGAACCGGCCTATTAGCATTTTCGGGTCCGTCAACCATGGTGCACAATATCAGGACCACCATATCATCATTAGAGTCGGAGTCAAAATCATGGTGCACAATATCAGGACCACCATACCACCATATCATCATTAGAGTCAAAATCGGAGTCAGACTCTTCCTCAATAGGCATTTTTTTCCCTTATCCTTTTCTACAGCAGGCGAAATGCGGAGACGAATAGTAGGCTCTGGCTCCCAAATTTCCATTCCACCCCTTCCACGTGGAATAGATCGGACCACACTACGTTCTACACTACACAAGCGACATGTAATAACACTTCAAGGAACTACTTGATAAGTTGTCTGGCCATTCGGGTTTGTCTATGGCAAAGTCAATGGCGTCTCAGATAACGCAAACTCATGCAAATCGTCATCCTCTATCCCACCGTCAACTCCGGGCCATTGATTTGCAGGTTTTGAGGGGTTTGGATCTCTCTCGGGATGTACGCCTGGCATTTCCTTGGGGTGTCTGCCTATTGACATGAATAAATCAACCTCCTCAATTGCTCTTCTCATTTGGACGAAGATCCCAACTTATGTGTCATCTGTTATGTATTGAGGCATATCAAGCTCTCCATCGTCAATGGAGATTCACTCCGGGTATTGATATAAGAGTTTCACTGTCACTCATTTAAACGTGAGTAGGAGGCAATCTTTAACTGCCGTCAGTAACTCCACCATCGTCATCCCGGTTCGAAGGTGGATATAATACTCGCGATTGGAACATATGTCTGGTTCGAAAATCCATTGTTTATCTGGATCGTGGACCCACGACCCCACTACCAATAAAACATTATCTTGAGTTGTCATCTACAAAGAAAAGTTGATCCATTTATACCTCACATATATTCTATTCCATATTCTTTACATTGTCACTTTACCAACATAAAATTAAACAAATATGCCAAATATTTATTACACTCTCAGATTTTTGGAAGTTACCTGAATATTTCCTTTTAGCATTAACTATTTCATTTCATTAGCATTAACTAGATGACAAATCAAGATAATGTTTTACTGGTAGTGGGGTCGTGGGTCCACGATCCAAATAAACGATGGATTTTCAAACTAGACATATGTTCCAATAGCGAGCATTATATTCACCTCTGAACCGGGATGACGATGGTGGATTTACTGACGGCAATTAAAGATCGCCTTCTACTCACGTCTAAACGAGTGACAGTGAAACTCTTATATCAATACCCGGAGTGGATCTCCATTGACGATGGAGAGCTTGATATGCCTCAATACATAACATATGACACAGAAGTCGGGATCTTTGTCCAAATGAGAAGAGCAATCGAGGAGGTCGATTTATTCGTGCCAATAGGCAGACACCCCAAGGAAATGCCAGGCGTACATCCCAAGAGAGATCCAAACCCCTCGAAACCTGCAAATCAAGGGCCCAAAGCTGACAGTGGGATAGAGGATGACGATTTACATGAGTTTGCGCTATCTGAGACGTTACTGACTTTACCGCAGACAAACCCGAATGGCCAGACGACTGATCAAGTAGTTCCTGGAAGTGCTATTCCACGTCGCTTGTGTAGTGTAGAACATAGTTTGGTCCGAACTATTCCACGTGGAAGGGGTGGAATAGAAATTTGGGAGCCGAAGCCTACTATTCGTCTTCGCAGTTCACCTGCTGTAGGAAAGGATAAGGGAAAAAATCTCTATTGAGAAAGAGTCTGACTACGATTCTGACTCTGACTCTAATGATGATATGGTGGTCCCAGTATTGCGCATCATGGTTGACGGACCCGAAGATGCTAATAGGCTGGTTCGAAGGCGGTTAATATATGTCATACCTGGCATTCCTGACTCGGTTGTGGGAGGTGATGACACTTCAACAAGCTCAGAAGACTACCCATCCATACCCGAGGATGAATGCATGCACTGGGGCAGATTTGATCAATCACTCCATGATATGTTAAATGACCCAAATAATCCTGCTTTACTTGGGAGGGATGCCTCACCTGTATTCAACAACGACCCGCCTCAGGTCAGTTTATGTACTGTAGATCTCTATATACATGTTTACATGATATGAAATATTTATAATATGGTTTCCAGTTTATGTAGAATATAACGTTTTTTAAGTTGAAGTAGTGTAGAATGTAAGCAAATAGTTATGTCCAACATATAGAAAATAAAACTGACATTCAGCGGTTTCATCTGTAGGTGTCGAAACCGCCATAGTCGACGTCCATTACGAGGGAGATGAGATTTTTGTAGGGCGGGTCTTTAAGTCGAAAACATATTGCAAAATTAGGCTCGCAATACACGCAATAAACATGAAGTTTCATTTCAAGACATCCCGATCTAGCACCGGCTTACTTGTCATTGAATGTGTTGGCCACTCATGTCCATGGCGCATATATGCAATGCTGTTAAATGAGAGTGGAAACTTCCAAGTTCGACAAGCTAATCTTATTCATACATGCACCGTGGACGAGCGGAGAAATTTCCACAAACTAGCGATTACACAAGTGATAAGAGAAATTTTGCAATCCCGCTTTGTGGGAATCAAGAGGGGTCCAAGTCCAGCAGCAATAAGGAAATTATTGCTTGATGAATTTCATGTGAACATGTCATATTGGAAAGCTGGAGGGCTAGAGAGCTAGCTATGAAACATGCAATGGGAACAATGATTGATAGCTACTCACAGATTCCTGCATATCTTGGGCTCCTGCAAGCATCCAATGAAGGGACACTCTGCTATTTGAAGCACACTGATGAACCAGAAGAGAGTTCTCGATTTAAATATTGCTTTGTTGCATATGGAGCTTCAGTGTCAGGGTACGCCGTTATGAGAAAGGTTGTCATGGTGGATGGCACATCACTTAAAGGGAAGTATGGGGGTTGTCTTCTGTCCGCAGCTCTGCAAAATGTAAATTTCCAAAAAAATTCTCTCGTATTTGCGGTTGTTGATAGCGAAAACGATAGGTAACACATTTCCAAATTTTTCCTCTTGCATTTACTTTAATATTTACTACACTACTTGGTTATGTAGAATATACAACTGAAAATTCAATAGGTAACACTTGTTCACCACGTAGCGCCCAACCTTAGATAAAGAAAGTCGAACACAGATTAACTAAACCCTAAAATGAAATATAAAACCCAAACCCTTGATAGACTAAAGATGAATGATAACATATTATTAACCAATATTTAACAATACTATCTAATATTAAAGTGTCCGGTATAAATAAGTCATTCACATAAAGTGCATTTTGGTACCACATAAGTGAGGTAGAATAATGCTTACCTGGCCCTTTTGATTGATGGCCTTTGCCGATATAAAATTCACCATGAACTTTCCAGACATCAAAGACTGCACAATTTCCTCGCTGCTTTTACCCTCTTCCACTGCGCCTGCCTTCGCAAGTATCGTAAGACACGCAGCAACATTAACCAAAACTATAACATGTGTAAAGCCTTGAATTACCATTGTGTCATGTAACACATAATGGCTGGGAGTGCGAGCTTTTGTACTTCTTACTGTCAGGAGAAATGACTCCCGACCCCATGGATAGTTAAGGAATTTGTCCAGATTACCAAGCATACTTAAAACCTCATGTCGGATATTAGTTGTCCCACATGTTGGGCACACAATCCCTTCCACTAGAAGTAACAATGGTAGCCGAAGACGGGTTAAATGGTCCTTGTATTTGTTTCTGTAACAAGCCGATCCATAATCCAGCTGGTTGTAGGCTTCTCCACCCCACGAAACAAAATATCCCATATGGCTTGAGATGAGGACGATGGTTTACACTTTTTCTTCCCTCTCGCAGTACCTTGATATGTTTCTTGACCATTAGTGCCCACAATTTCTCCACATTTGAGATCAATTACTAGCGTTCTTGTATTGCATAACGGATTGGTTTCCCCACAAAGAGCCATCAAAATTCTCAGTCCTTCTCAGTTACCAACTGGCGGGAGAGAAGGTAATGAACAAACATGACTGAGAATGTATGACCCCCATCTACAAAACTTTCTCAAACTGCGATGCAATTAACATCACCAAATGCTCATCCTCTAATGCATTCTTGATCATTTTAATCCAACGGAGGTTAAAATAGTTGTTAACTCTTTTCTTCCCAGTTGGTTCAAATCTGTTCGAACAGTCTACTTGGATGGCCTAACTCCTCCATCACTAACCTGACTGGAAAAGAAAATGAAATGAAGGTTAGTGAATGATTGTTCTCTGGAATGTATGCATGGAAATAGAACTACACTTGGTAAATGGTAATGTTGAAAAATATAGTACGCAATGGAAACATAACTACAATGGGTAAATGGTAGTGTAGTGAAATATACTATTCAATTTTAAATATTGTGAACAATTCTATGTTATTTAGGCTTTAGAAAAAGAACTACACGGGATGACATAGAAATAGTGTTTCATAACGATTTGTAAATTGCAGGTAACATAGAATTGTGCTAGATGCGAAGCGTATGCCATTCCATTTCATATATTATAGAACTACCATATAACAATCCATTTCTCGCTTACACCTAAACTAAGTTTCCCTTGATTACGAAAAAGAAGGTTATTGGATGAATGATCTAGACTTGCAACAAAGAACTATTCTATATTATAGGCAACAGATGCAAAAAATACACAGAATGGTTTTGAATTCGCTTCTAGGAATGGTTCTCTATTTAATAAGGAATAGTGAAGTGTATGACATTCCATTTGATATAGTCGGTTTGATATAGAATATAGTTAAGTTCACATGGAATTGGTCTTTCAACAACAACCCAACTATTCCATTTCATATAATATAGAACTACCATATAACAATCTATGTCTCTCTTACACCTAAACTATATTTCCCTCGACTATGAAAAAGAAGGTTATCGGATGAATGATCTAGAATTGCAACAAAGAACTATTCTATGTGTTATAGGCAACATGAGAAAAAATTACATGGAATGGTTTTGAATTCTCTTCTAGACATGGTACTTTATCTAATAAGCAATACTACAGAGTATGATATTCCATTTGATAGAGTAGTTTTGATATAGAATATATTTAAGTTCACAGAGAATTGGTCTACCAACAAAGTCCCAACTTTTCCAGTTCATATAGTATAGACTTATCATAAACCAACCCCCCTCCCTCTTACCCCTATACTCTGTTCCACGCGGTTCCAAACCTATTTAACCAAAGCTGTCGTCTATGTCCTACTCCAGTCGCATAAATTAACAGACTTCGGAGTACACATTTAAGTAAGACCAACCGGTCAAATTTCAACACTAAATAAATCCTCTAGATCCGAATTTCAGATCTGACATGCAACAAAAAGAAGGGGGGTGGATTTCCCAATTAGATTATAGATGGCCGAGTTTATATCAAATAGGGAAAAAGATAAAGTGAAGATTATAATCGAAGGCACAAGACCAAGAACTTACATGATTCCACTAGATTTAACACGAAGGGCCGAGGTCAAAGTAAGAGAGACTCCGAATTCTCCTTATCACCAGTTCGATTGTAATGCCGGCGTCTCCCACACAACTTCAGAAGCCGAGTCGATGCCCCTTTGCAATGCACTCGAATCGATAAATAAACCCAGGAAATGTCGACGGTGTGGACAAGAACGGAGGTTTCACAGTTGTGGACCAAAACTTCGATGGAGTCCTTTCAGTTTCTCAAAAGTTACCAGAGAAAGTTAAAGAGAGAAAGTGTAAATTATATGAGGCCACGATTTACTTTAATCAGTAAATAGTTATTATTTTTTCAGCAGGTTTCATCGGTTTTCGACAGGGGCCAAACGCTAATCTTATTTTATAAAGAAGAGTTTTCTCACACTAGGACGTGCCACGTCATCAATTCGTTAACTCACAGTGCGACACGTGTCCCTTAAATCAAATGATGCGTTTCATTAACGTGTTTTGCTTATTTCTTTTGATTTTTTTGTGCCTTTACTAGGCTCTATTCTGATTATTCAGAAAGTCAAATATCCAGCCCAATAGAGGTCAATTCCATTCACCAGAGGCATTCTCTAAAACAATGGTTTCATCTTCTTCTTTGATATGTCACGAGCTAGACGAATCGTCATGAAGAGAATCTGTGTGGTGATTCGATTGTGTCGTTTTGTCTTTGGTTCCTATCATCTGAGGCGTTACGAGATATCTTGATTCATCACCATCCATCGCCATCCATCACCATTAAGAATCATCATTACTCCTTCGACCCACAAAAGTTATTCAAAGCTTCCACCTTCTCTTCCAGTCGGTGAATCTCCATGTATATAAAGGTTTGAACTCATCTGTTCATTCCTCACAACACTAAACTTTCTTTGAGAATATCCTAATTTATAGTTAGGTTTTCATTTGTGCTTAACAATATAATATTTCCTCAATATATTCACCACAAAAGTAAGAATATTGTTTAGAGTTGATGATTTAGTTTCTTTTTGTTGGTTAATCATCTCAAAAAGTGGATTGCTTTTTTAAATGAAAAAGTGGTTTCTGGTGTGCCAAAGTGGCCTTAGAGATCTTAATTTTATTATTTCTGTGGCAAGAAGTATCCTCTCATGATGATTTCTTCCATGTAAAGGACTGAAGGGATGAAAAGAAGCCTCACATAACTAATTCTATGGAAGCCTGAGGATAAAAAGAGGGAGCAAATGAAAGGAAGAGGAATGGTCAAGACACATACATGCTCAAGACTCAAGCAAAGAGAAGACAAGCCATTCGCCAAATAGTAATGGATCCTCTGATAATTCATGTAGGTGGCATAGTATGTTTTACATTGACTTTTTCAATACTCACAATGATATTTTTTTGCCTTTCTTCAGGAAGTCCAATTCAAGAAGAAGGAATATATTTACCAAATCATGTGAGGTCCAGAAGAAAACGTTCTTGACTCTAACCAGTGATCAATCATTTAATGTTGCAAGAAGGTGATAGTAGAGTATTTTGCTTTGAATTGTTTTTTGCACTTCTTTTATCTCATGCCAACGACTTTTTTTATTCCTTCAGGAAGTTTTATTCTAGAAAATTCAACAACACAATGAAATTGTCAAGGTTGGAATCTCTTATACGTTCCAAGCTTTTCCGTCTTCCGATAGAGAAAAACATAAATATACTGAATATGATTAAATTATGTGTACTAACATAAATTTCACTATAAAATCAAAAATGAAACAAAATGTTTAATAAAAGAGCATCATACATATGTATCTAATCTATCGTAGGGGTCAGTATAATAGAAGTAGTTGGAATCCAATGGAGAGAAGGAAACATAAAATTATGAAACGGATCACGAGAATGAGGTGGTGGAGAAGATGACGTCAACTTCGACTTCTGAGGGTGCGGATGATGAAGGATTGGTTTTGAATTGATAAAGTTGCTGCAACTAAGAATGATATCGAGGACCATTACAAACGCATGAGACACATCCAACAACGTAAAGAAAAGTTGTTCCTGCATATCATTTGTCTGTTGATATTTCTAAGAGAACATAAAGTGGTATTTTGCAGATTTTTGCAAACATAAATTGTTTTAAAGGTGTTGTTTTAGGAACTGTCAACAGCTCAAAAATATTTAAATGCTTCAAGATGAGAACACTGAAGCTAGAGTCTTTATATATTTATCATTAGCATGAATCTTTTTGAAACTATAACACTCTAACCAAGACGATCCTATATAGCAAAAAAATTCACAACATATGTGTCATATATACATATTATTCATACCTTAACCTCAGAAAAATAGTCATCTTACGTACGAACAAATACAACATTTTGCGCGAAGCGCGGACCGGCTACTAGTATTATATAAAAAAGAAAGGGTGTATCGAAAAGGGATATGAAATGGTTATTTACTTAATTAAAGGTTTTTTTAGCGTCATTGCGGACAAATACCCTTAATTAAATTGCAATTTTATTCAAGAAATAATTAATGGAAATTAAACACGGGACACAATTTAATTGTTTGATTTCTCAACATTTCCTCTCTGTCTAGATTTCTTCCAGATCTCTACTTATCTAACCTTAATATATCTCTCAGCAATGTGTCTTTTGTATGTAGGGACAAAATAAGTTAAAGGCAATAGGGGTAATGGATTAACGGGTTTAGTGGAATTAACTTTTCCTAACTATTAGATTACCAAACCGGTTTGGTATATTGCCAAATCATATGGACACATCATAGAAAAAAACCCAACTCATAAACCTACACAAGCTCTTTTGTTTTTCAAGATTAAATGTATTTCTATTTTATAACCAACTTAAGATAAATGGAGTGGATCATATCTTTTATAGTTTTTATGTGAGACTTTATCATATTTTCGGTGTATATAAAACACACAACCTCATATTTTGCAGCCCTTGTTCTTCATTTGTCACATTGCGATTTTCCTTCTAAAATACTTTCACAGTCATCTTCATACACACCATTCTTATCTATTTCCCCATGCATAGTAAATGCCGCATTCTTCTTTAGATGATTTGTATTTTAAATGAAATTCCAGCACGTCAAGCAAATTAATCAATATAGTATCAGAGTATCACTGCATTTCTTTCTATTTGTGTTAATTAGGAGAAATTTGGATCCTTAGTCTTAATCTCTTCTTGATCAGGAACCAAGATTTGCTAATACAAAAGACATAGTGTAACACATTCTTTTCACCTCTTGCAAATAGTAACACAACAACATCAATGTATACGTTTAAAACACCAGCATATCACGCATGAACGGTCTTGAAATTTTGGAAGACTATATAAAAATCAATAAGATTTTATATGAAAGGTTTGAAGGGCTATATATATGTAAATATTTTCTAAAATTTTGAAAGCTGTAGATCAATATTTCACTAGCCTATCCTCATGACGGGATATCACGTCTAGTGTTAAATCACTGGTAAGATCTCCATTTTGACACGCCTCACATGAGGAATTGGACATGCAAGAACGTTCATTTTGACACACTTAGCATGAGGAATGGGACATGCAAGAACGTACGATGCGTTTAAATCAATGGCACAAAATTTAATTATACTAACTAATCAAAGATTTTTTTTTTTGAATATACTAATCAAAGATTATGTGTTGATCTTTCTTGATAATGGGTCTCCATCGTCTAAGAGGGCTGCTCCATCACTAATGGACCTTTCAAATCTTATTACGGATTTGCTATTTTAAATTATCTCCGTAGAAAAGTTAAACTGTGCCCCTTAATTAGTTTTTAGCAATTATACGTAAAAGTCAAGAAAGAATATGCACTAACGCATATGACTCCATGCAACTAAATATGAGAAATCATTAGAATATAGAAAAGTGCCAAAAGTAAAAAAAATGTACAAAGCTAATATAGAAGATATAGAAGTCGCTGCAGTTGTAGAAGCCAATTATGATTGCTTATTTACCTGAAATAAATACAAGGTGAACATGCATCAATTATGATTGCTTATTTACCTGAAATAAATACAAGGTGAGCTTGCATGGCAAGATAGTCCATTTGTTGGTTCAAAGTAAATTCAATTTACGCAAGTAAAATAAAATGAGCTGTTGATTCTATCTTGTGTACGTATGTGCTTTGGAGTTTGGTTGATATAACGGAAAAATATACTGAAAATGCGCTTTAGATGTTACAATGTTATTTTTAATTATATTAAAACACATAATAATGTGAAAAATCCAATTTAGTATCTAAGCACAAACACTTAATCAAAACGTGATATGTTTCTTAAATTTATGTTTCACATTTACGGTTGAATGTGTAAAAGACAAACTAATGTTCTGTTACCATAAGTAAATAAAAAGATTGTGGAAGTTCCACTAGTTAAGTAGACAGTAGTTTGACTAATGACTCACAAATGTTTCAACAATAAAAAGTCTGAGTTCGAGTTTCGAATCCAAAAGAACACAAGATATGGAAATTAACAGCATAGTGCAAAAAATATTAACATAGTATTCATAGTACGGTTTATAATGATGCAGTCAGTGAATTTTCATAAAATAGAAAAAAAATATTAGTTATAAATCGTCTATTTAATATTTTTCCTAGTTTGTAATATAATTAATCACCATTATAAAAAAAAATTAGAGATTTTATTTAAAAAGTAATTAGAATATTTTTGACATCAAAAGAACTCTTGAATGTGATGCATATTTGCATGTCTTTTACATAAAACAGTATTATGTTTATATATTGTATTATTTTTTTTGTCAAGATTTACTTACAAATGAAAATATAAACACAAAATCATTGAAAAATATCTTCGCATTTGCATTTCAAGTTTGTGTTTGCATGTGAAAAGTATAGTTATGATGGCTTTTAATCTATTTAAACAACACGAATTGTGTATAAAAAAGTAAACTTTGTAAACGTAACATTTAAACAACAACCAGAAAATAATTTGTTTCTTTGCATATTATATGATGGCTTTTTGCTAATTGTGTTAAGTCGATCTCAAGTATAACCCTATAGTCATAAAGACTTTTCGTACTCAAAAGAAAGTTCTATTTAGCCTCAGTCAAGATTCATTAATACCACAGAATTTTCTTCTTTATGAGGTCCAAAACTTAAATACTTTTGTCTCTACTTTTCTTATTAAGGAAATAATAATCAACTATTTCAGGCTTTCAGCATTATATTTCGTCTTCATGTGGACTTATAAACGAGTTATTATCTGACTTGGTCAAGTTCGTTACGAGTTTTTTCTACGGTGTTAAACCCAACATCTCGGACCGTATCAACGGGTTATCATCTAGTTCCTCTATAAATATGCATTAAAACAACTAAGAACACACTTTATAATTTATTTATACATCTAACTCCAAGTTTGAGCCTATGTCCGAAACTTCTTCGTTGCTAATACCCAAAGAAAACCCTCCAGTTTCATCGAAAACAATGGCAAACAAATCCCTCACAGGCCTCGAGAGTCTCATAAAGCTTCTCCCAACAGGAACACTCTTCATCTACCTCTTACTAAACCCTATCCTTACAAACGACGGTGAATGCTCAACATCTAATAAGGTCATGTCAGGCATTCTCGTCGCTCTTTGCAGCTTCTCATGCGTGTTTTCATGCTTCACCGACAGTTTCAAAGGCACGGACGGATCAAGAAAGTATGGTATAGTCACCAAGAAGGGTCTTTGGACCTACGCAGATCCAGGACACGTGGATTTGTCCAAGTATAAGCTAAGGATTGCTGATTTCGTTCACGCGGGTTTCGTGGTGGCTGTGTTTGCAACACTTGTGTTGCTTGACGCTAACACCGCAAGCTGCTTTTATCCGCGGTTTAGAGAAACGCAAAAGACTTTGGTCATGGCTTTGCCTGTGGCTGTGGGCATTGCCTCGGCTGGTATCTTCGCTATATTTCCTAGCAAACGGAATGGACTCGGGTATGCTCCAAGTGGTGAGGAGGAGAAGGAGGAGGAGACCAAGAAGGTTTCTGGCTCTGCATGAGGCGTAGTTGATTATGTTTTGGTTGTGGTCTTGGTCAAGATTTATAGTAGAATACAAAAACAAAACGATTGTATGATTAAAACATTTATTTAGTTCTTTGTAACCAGTATTGAGTATTGTATGGGATCTTATATATAGTATTTCGGAATTAAACGTTGCCATATAAACAAGAGTTTGTGTGTATCTATATAAGTTCATTAACCAAACTTTATGAAGATATAAGGTTTCCTGATTTCCAATGTTCTAAAATTCGATTTTTATAACAAATAAAAGAAAATGTATCTTCCAATGTTATATTAGGGCATCCTCAACAAAGATGCCTCGCAAAGTTTCTTATGATTAAATATTAGGAAAAAAATTGAAAAAACAAAAAGGAGAGAAAATAGCTTATAATCGTTTCCTCGCTGAGGTACTCTATAAACACATGAAAAACTCTTTTTCTTAGCGTCTTTTGTCCATTGGTTCAGTTTTCTTTTATTTTAAATTTAATTAAAAAATAAAATATACTAGTATTCTCATATTTACTAGAGACCTCAAAAGAGTTTCTCTTTGCAGCAGATGCTCTTAGCTTTTATTCGGACCATGTTCCGCTTTACTTTCTTACGTGAATGTTTAAAGCTACCACGAGCTCGATCTTTTCTTATAACTAAATTGATGATAACTGTCTATTCTAAGTACACTTTTATTGCTTATCGAACCGGTTACAGACTCAAGTCATCAAACGATGCGTTGAGCCAACAAATCTAGAGAACAAGCTCTTTGAATTTGCCTTCTTGAAGAGATGAGCTCAACAATCCTAATGATCCGGTCTAACAACCATGATCAACAAAAATGGTAAACCTTTTATTTGTACTCTTTATCTAATCTTCTGCTATCGAACAACCATCTCATTTCTTTTTGTCAGCTCAACAACCCTCAGCCACGTAACAAATTCGTAAGGTGACTGAGGAGATGTCAGAATGTAGTCCACCGTGTTTTGTACTTGCATGTTCAAGTTTAAATAGTGTTGTAAAAATTAAATTATAACCAGAGGTCATTAGCTCAACTGGAAAGGATCCCAGACATTGTGTCAGAGGTTTCCAGTTCGAATGACAGCTGAGATGAAACAAATATTACATACTATGGTTTCGGGCCTAGGAGGATTAGCACTTCGGCTCGAACCTCCTAGTAATTCATAATATATATATATATATATATATATATATATCTGAATCTGGAGTATTATCCACAAAACTTGATTCAAAAACATATAAAATTTAAAAGGTCTAAGCGGTTAAACTCAAAAACCTGAAAATTTTGATCTAAACCAAAAGGGATACCTGAACCATAGTGTTGTAGACCGTCGGATTAACTGTAAAATAAAAATGCCATGCAGTTGCGTGGAGAAGAGAAGATACATGGCTAATGGTCCTTGACGAAAAATAAATATGAACTTGCTTTACATTATTTAAAAGCTCAAATCAAAATTTATGGTCTTTTTAACTAAAAAACCCCTAAAACTCAAGTGATCCATGAGGCGAATACTCAAAACCGAAGAGCATGATTATCCGGGGTCCTTAAGAGAGTTTCTTGTACTTTTCGCAGGCCCCACTGACACGTAGGGTCAGTGAACAGTGTAAGAACCACTTTTTAAAACTACTAAATAAAAACCGTTTTGCAGGGTTTCTTACACTGTTTGCGGGCCTATTGACACGTGAATGTTTGCGATTGGTTCGTTTTTATTATTTTTTTAATTAAAAAAAAATAAAAAATTAAAAACCCCAAATGGGGTTCTTAAAGATAATGATGCCCTAAGTTCTAGTAGACGAGGATCCATAAATTTATTTAACCGTCATCAAATATATATAGTTTTCAAAAATAAGGGAAAAAATGGAGATTTAAACCTTGGTTTTTGGGGTGTCAAAAAATACATAACAACCATTTATACTACACATTCTTTAAAATGATTTACATTGTTTTTTTTTTTTTGATAATTTTAGGGGTATCATATAACTCCTCTTAAGCTTTACTGGGTCCACCTCTGCCAACGGAGGCAGTACAACATATCTCTCCTTAGGATCAACATCAAACTTCACTATGATAATAACTATTTCCATATAGTGTTGGGCAATGGTGGGGCTCAATAAAAGTTCCAGGAGCAATGTAAGATTTGATCTTCAAGTTATAAGAAGCATTAGAAGAAAATTTACCACTAAAATTATATAATTTTCTAATAAGCAATAAAGTAATAATTATTTCAGTAATTCATAGAGCCAGCTTCCCCCTTACTCCCTTCCTCTCTCCTCCACTGCTGTTGGGTCTGGAGATCCCAAACTCTCAAAAACTTATCCTTAGATGAGCTAACAAGTTTTTTACAAGGAATCCAAGATGAGCGCTTATAATTTTATAATCAAAATTCTATCATTTAGAAAAAAATCATCAAGACTACAAAATGTTTTGATATAGATTCCTTATCTTATTTTCCACTCCTTTTCTTATTTTTATCTAGTTATATATTGTTAAAAATAACAGACTACCTAGAAGATTTATGTGTACGTCTTTCCGAAGCATCTGTTTATCTCAGTGTGCTTAATCTTAGTGATGCATTCTGGTGTAAACATGATTTTAAATGAACTCTATGATCTTTAACATCTAAACTAATCATATAATATAACTACAAGGAGGAGGATTGAAATACCTTGATTATTCATTCTGGAAATCTTCTTGAGCAACTTCGATTATAGAAGATAAATTCTTGATTTTCAACCAAGAGTTTATGTTTCTCTCTCCTTGCATGAAACATGTTTTTATGGTTGCTTTGAGGATTTTATATGTTCTTTATGATGGTCCAAAGACAACTATTTATAGGTGGGGAGAGGGACCAAACTTTCTCATCAAGCTTTCATCGTCATCAAGTTTTCATTACTTACTCATGAAGTCTTTCTTTTATTCTTGCTAAGTATTTATTACTTTCTCATCAAGTTTTTCTTATTTGCTTGGCAAGTGTTCATTACTTTCTTATTAAAGCTCATTTCTTTAATAGCAACCATCCATCAAAATGATTTAAGGAGTTTTTTTTTGTTAAATAACAAATATAATAGAAACATGCTTAACTATAAGACCACATGAGGGGTCTGGACATAATCCTTACATTATTCCACTTGGTCGATAATTCAATCAATTTAATTTTCTATTAGAAATATTTAGGTCGATGTAATTTGTTAAACTTTGATCCTCATAATTATTTTAGCTAATCAAATAATCAATGAGAGTTATGGCAGTCACACATCATTTTGCAACATGATTCTTTCCATGCGTTGATACATTGATTACTATCATAATTAGACCGTACATAGAAAATTATCATAATAGTCTCTTTTATGTCTTACTGAAAGATTAATTTTGTTATTGTAGTTGCACCAACAATAATGAGTGTACACATTGGAAATATTATTTACAATATTCAAAAGTCATTAGAGCTCGTATAAATTGTCAGATATATGTTAAACATAATCAAACAACATTAATAGCTATCAATTAGACCCATAATATTTAGATGTTCGTTAATGTTTTTGGATGTAAAGCTTTCGTAAATATGTCTGCAACCATAAGTTTAGTGCATATGCAAAATAACAAACTTTTTTCTTTTGACATCTTACTTTAATGACATACATCAATCTTAATGTCTATGTACTTGGATCCTCTAAATATCACGTCTTACAAGTATGATTGCATATTTCATTATCACCAAAAATTTGAACACTTTGGTCTCAGATTCAAAAATAATTTTGCAATCATTATTAATTTTATAGAAGCCTAATAAAATTGTCACATACTCAGCCTTCTTAATGAACATTTAAAGTAGTTACAACTATAAGCTTTTCCATAATAAAGCATCTCAGTTGATGAGATACACATTACCAAAATTGTAATGCTTAGAAACACTATGTACACTAATATCTGAGTTTGAAAATCCAATCACATGTGGGGGTGTTGATTTCGTATATGTGAGTAATTGATTTTTTGTTTCCTTTAGATATTCAAAATTTATCTTCAGCTTTACATTTCTTTATATTCCATTTCATGATGTGGATATTGTGTATCCCTTTATGCATATGAAAAATATTAGAAAAAAATTCATCATGTAAAATTTCAACAACTTTATCAATAAATATATTTTCTGAGATAACCCTAACACATCAAGTCACCTATAATGGAAATCTTAATTCCAATCACATATATTTTTCATTAATATGTAAATGTAAAGTTCTTTTATTTCTTAGTCTTATGTAATGAACCAATATTACTATTGTCCTATAAATATTATACATCACCAAATAATGAACTTACTCCCACTGATCTTTAGGAATATACATGAATTTATGTTTTCTTATAAACCAAATTCCTCAATGGTTTCATCAAACATTAGATACCATTACCTCAAGGTATTTTTCAATCTACAAATTGATTTCTTTAGTTTGTAGACCATTTCTTCCTCTGTACTTGGATTATGAAGCATTCAGGTTGACTCATACAAACTTCTTGTAAATCACCATTAGTTAAGGCAATTCTCTCATCTTTGATGAAAATCAAGATTGTACTGAGCTACCAAGGTCATGATAATTCTTATAGTCATTTATAGACGCATGAGAAAAAGACTCAATTTAATCGATGCCTTCTTCGATTGAAAACTTTGGCTACAAGTCAGACTTTATGTCGTTCAATATTTTCATTATAGTCGAGTTTGGTCTTTAAAATTCACTTGCACCCATCTAGTTTATGTTCATAAGATAATTGAACGACGTCGCATACTTCATATTCAGCTATCGGGTTTACTTCATCCTTCATGGCATCGATCCATTTATCAGAATTAACATCTTTTATGACTTTTAAATACGAAACCAGATATTTAGTGTTCAATTCTTTATATTCTACATGATAAAGTACCTATTGAAAATAGTAAATCTCCTCATATGAGTAGATCTTCTTAATGCTCATTCCTCTTTACTTTCATATATTTGATCGTTATTGTCAATATTTTCATCATGGTATATGGTCACTCATTGGGGTTTACTCATTTTTTAACGTTACAACAAAATGAAAATTTTCAACATTCATAGTTTATGACAATATATTATTTATTCTAATTTCTTAAATAACCACTTCTAAAACTTTATGACTCCCACTAATATTTTCATTCTTATAAAATCTGACATTATTGGTTTTTATTATCATGTACTACAATTTAAGCAATATAACTTATATCCTTTTGATTTTTCAGGGTAACCTATAAAAAAGCCACTAATTGTTTTGAAATCTCTTTTTCATGTGGATTATATATTTTTGATTTAACTGGACATCTTCAAACTTTGAAATGTGTCATACTAGGTTTGCAGTCTTTATGAGTTCAAAATAAATCTTGAGAACGGATTTGCTTTAAACCATATTTAAGATATAAAATACATTACATAAAGCATCCATCCACAAGGGTATAAGTAAATTTACACGAATCGTTATGAACCTAACCATTTACATAAAAGTACGATTATGTCTTTCAGTTACACCATTATGCCATGGAGAACCAGACCGTTGTATACTTGCTTTAATTCTAAATTTTTGAAGAAATTTGGAAAAAATTCCGAGACATTGTCTCTTTTCATTATACCTTCCATAAATTCATCACTTTTATATGAATTTATGATTTTCATTTTTATATCTTATTGCCTCTCTAGTTTAATTATGAATACTTGTAATATATCCAAAACTGAAGTTTTTATGCAATAGATAGACAAACAATAATGTGAATAATCATCAATAAAGGTAATAAATATTTTTCACCTCCAAAAGATAAAACGATAAAAGATCCACAAATATTTGTATGTATAATTTCAAGAATTTTTGTATTTCTTATGACTCATTTCTTAGTGTGTTTATTTTTCCTATCTCTAATGCAATTTATACACATTTCATTGTTGGAAAAATCAAGATTCACAATAATTCCATCTTTTACCAACCTTGAAATTCTTTTATAAGAAATATATTCAATTCTTTTATGCCACAAGAGATATATATCATAAGTACATGTTTTGTGCTTTAATTTTCATTTAATATGCAGAACTAGACGTGTTTTAAATGGTTGATCAGCCAATGTTAACAATATAGGCCATCAACTAATATTCTTGAACCGATTCAATTAGAGTTCAAGAATAAATTAATACAACCATCTCTTAGTTGATTTAAAAACCAGTCTTTAGGTTTTCTTAATGAAACTAAAACTTATGGGAAATAGGTGAAACATCGGTTGGTGATGGTTGGTTTAAACGCCGTCATAACGGTTGGTGATTGCGGTCAGAAAAAATGCATTTGACATCTTAAAATTAGATTTTAATTGGTTTAATACAGGTTGATGAGGGTTCGTTCAGTTAGCTCAGTTTAATTTTGAGCCTCCTATATAGGTTTTAATGCCAAAAACCTAGGTTTATCGAATTTTCTATCAAAACTTTGTCTAATCTTATAAAATCTTGAATCTCTTGATCCTTTAAGGAAGTATCTCATCTTATATTGTGTTTATCTTGTTTACTAATATGATTAGCCTTAAATATTACATGTGTTTAAGGTTTCTCATGGAGATAAGTAAGTAGTCATTTTATGGTTCATGAGTTAGGTAAATTATGGTGATTAAGTGGATATTTAAGATGTTTTTTGCTTGATTAACATTGTTTAATTATTTATTAAGTGATTTTAATGCTAGATTAGCTTTGGCCAAATTGATTTAGAGTTTAAGTGATTTCTTGTCCAGAAGGTGGTCGATGAAATGCTTAAACCAACATAATATTGTGTTTTACATGTCTAGTCAATGAGAATTGATGTTAGAGATGTTAAAAGGTTAATATACTTGTGATTTATGCATGTTAGATTGGTTACGTCAATGGGAATTGATGTTTGATACATGATTAGTATATTTGAATGATTTCTAGACTTATAAACTTGTTGATTGTTTTGTTTGAACATCCTATATTGAACTTTGATTGCCTTAAATCGATTATCTTTGCCCATGGAACCATCCTTAAACATTTGACTGAAAGTTAAGTTGTTGCACTTATTTCTTGATTGAATTTGAGATCTTCTTTGTTTATATTTTTAAGATCTTAGCTTGTTACCAATCATCTTTTTTATTTGCTTAGATTATGGAAATTTGTGTATTCTTAGTGTTATAGTTCACTAGTTTCTTATGTATTGGAACCTAAAATGTTACAATGACATGTCATTCAATTGTGGTATTGTTTACACAATAGGTTAATTGGTATGTGTAAACAAAGTAATCATTTATGTGTTGTTTTTAGAATTTTATTGATGTTGCTTTGTGATCTTCCAAAGACAACTATATATAGGTGGGGAGAGGAACCAAAATTTATTTTCAAGCTTTAATGACTTTCTCATCAAATTTTCATTATTTCATCATCAAGGTTTCTTTATTTTCTCATCATGACTTCATTTCTTTCTTGATAGGTGTTTATTACTTTCTCACTAAGACTTTCTTACTTGTTCAATAAGTGTTCATTACTTTCTTTCTTATTAAGGCTTTTTTTAATAGCAACTATACAAGATGGTTTAAGGAGTCTTTCATTAATTAGGAATAATAAATCTAATAAAAACATCTCTTATATATTAATTGAGAAGCAATAAATATTTGAAATAGTCATGTGTCATCACTAGTATGATTCTTAGAAAATAAGTTGGTTCATCTAAATATATACTATATTTTTATTAAATTAACTACCAAGATGATTATTAGTGTACAAAAAATATTTTTCATTTTATCCTTAAATAAAAGTTACAGAATTACTTAATATGATTAACATATATGTGACAATTAGTGATAATTAATGATTTGAAATAATAAAGATTTGATAACAATTTTTGTATCTTTCATAATTTATGTTTAATTTTATATTATTAAAAGAAATTAAAGTATCATATTAACCATAGAATAAAATTTTATATTTTTCTTATAAGTTATATTTTGAATTTTTTAAAACAATATATTATTAAAACAGTTAAAAATTTCACACTCAATTTTTTCTTGGTCAATGGTTTATTATTATTTTTTGTTATAACAAGATACAAATGATAATATAATAATATGAAGATGAAGTATCATTAATAGATATTCATAATATATATATATATATATATATATATATATATATTAATATCATTTAAATTATGCTAATATACCATATAAAAATACATAAATATGTTAAATTCAATTTTTCGTTGAAAAATATTGAGACCTTAATATTTAATTTCAAAATTTGAATTAAAATTTTAAAATAATTATAAATTACTAAAACTATAAAAATCTCACACTGAAATTTTGTGCTCAATGGTTTAAATATTTTTTTACAGAAAATATAAAAATGTTAATAAAATCATATGAGCGTGAAGCCTCAATTAGTAAATATGCATATTATAATATACTATATATCTATGTTAATATTATTTAAAATTTAATTATATATCATCTAAAATAAATAAAAGTGATTTTTAATTCATTTACCAATAAAAATATTGTAAATAAAAAAAATATTGTTTCAATTTATGGGATTACTCCAATATAATTATATACATTTTAGTTACTTGCTTCTCAATTATTCAATATATTTATTATTTCATAATATATAAATGAACACAAATAAATAAAATATGTAAAAATAATTTATATACATAATGTCCATTCAGACACAAATCTTAACTTAGTGCTTCTACCACATGATGGATAACCCTTACATTATCCTTACAGCTGGTTCAGTAATAGACTAAAAGGACTAAAACTATAAGATATGTAATTAACGGTAATTCTCTCATATAACTCTTTTATTTTTTTGTCACAAAATTATCTTCAAAAAAAATGACTGAAATAGCTTTTTATATTAAAAGTTTAAAAAATTATTTTTATATTTTAACAAATTTTAAACCTTAACACCAAAACCTCACCCCATAACTCTAAACCATAAATTTACATTAGTTAATGCATATTTACACCCATTAATAAAGTTTATATTGGTCTTTTTTTTTTAGGGACTATACTTGTGATAAAAAAATTTGGGAACTATTTTAGCTTATTTCTGGGGATTTGCTAAAAACAACCTAAAATTTCAATCTAAACCTAAAAGTGTACCCCAATTTCAATCAAATGCAAAACCAACCTACAAGGGTGATAAAAGTACTATTTAACCCTTATGACCAAACAAAAAACAGAAGTGTATTTTACGTTTCTATCCTTTGTTAGTCTACACGTAACAGAAAGAAGTCTACATAAATGTATACCTCATACGAAGTCTATTCACTCGGTAGACTTGTTATGTAGTCTACACCATAATTTTATCTATTAATTTAATTTTAAAAATCTATAAAAATAATTGTTGTAATATTTTTAACTAATCATTAATATAATGGATAATATGAAGTAAAGAAATAAAATTTTATATAATTAAACACTTTTAAGGAACATTTAGGGTTTGAGATTTTTGGTTAAGGGGTTCGTAGACATATTATAAAGTCTACATATATGTAGACTTTCTAAGTAGTCTACTCACAGTTTAACCTAACCGGATTTAACCAATATAATTTGATGATCAAATAAAACATTTACGGTTTGAGATTTGTGGTTAAGGGGTTCGTAGACATATTATAAAGTCTACATAGACGTAGACCGTTTTTTCAGTCTACTCACAGTTTAACCTAACCGGATTTAACCAATATAATTTGATGATCAAATAAAACATTTACGGTTTGAGATTTGTGGTTAAGGGGTTCGTAGACATATTATAAAGTCTACATAGACGTAGACCGTTTTTTCAGTCTACACACAGTTTAACTTAACCGGATTTAACCAATATAATTTGATGATCAAATAAAACATTTACGGTTTGAGATTTGTGGTTAAGGGGTTCGTAGACATATTATAAAGTTTACATACATGTAGACGTCTATTTCAGTCTACGTTAATTTGTGTTTACCAAAATAAATTATTTTAAAATTAAAATTAACTAAGCGGGAAGTGAAAATGAATTTTGGAGCCTATTTTTCCGTATTGGCGCCAATATGTAGACGTATATTTCAGTCTACATTAACCAATTTAACCTAACCAAAAAAATTACACAGTATATAAATACTTTTTTAGGGTTTTCTGGTAAAAAGAACCACTATCCTCTCCCATCCTTCAGCCATCTCCACCTTGTCTCCTCCTCATCTCCTCCTCGTCACCACCATTACTCTCCGCCTCGTCTCCTCCTCATCTCCACCATTACTTTCCGCCTTGTCTCCTCCTCATCTCCTCCTCGTCATCACCATTACTCTCCTCCTTGTCTCTCTCTCTCTTTATATGTGTTTATAAAGAGTCTCTGCATCTCTTATTGTTTTGATTAAAGTGTTCAATTTTCGTTCTAGGGTTTGTATATGTTCAATTTATTTGATGTAAATTGAAATGCATATGTCGTTGACGAAAATTATGAAGTGTTATGAGTTAATACATGTTTGTAGAGTACAAGCATGTGTTTTGTTTTATTGATTTCTCTGGCTCTTTTTGTTGCAGGTTGCTCCCAGAATTTTACTGCAGACTACAGATTTGTACACTTTTACTGTAGACTACGGATTTGTAGACTGTCTTATAGGTCTACATTTGTAGACCATCCGCTTCGTCTCTGTCTCCTCCATTGCTCTGGTAAGTTAAATGTCTCTTTTTACCTCTCTTTTGATAAAAAGTGACTACCTTTACATTTTTCTCTTTTCAGATCTGAGCCGGTGACTTCTAAGGAACAATGCTTCTCGTCCAAATCTCTGCTTCCGGTCAGTATCATGGCTTCTACTTCATCTCTCTGTCCTAACCAGCAAGGGACTCTGCTTCATCTTTCCAACGTACGTCTCTGTGTCATCTCTATCTCTTGTTTAACTAATAACCTAACAAGCTCATCTTTGTTTACTAACCTTTTAGTTTCTTTTGATTCAGATCTGAGTCGGTCAGTCTTAGATCCATTTCTCTGCTTCCGGTGAGTCTCCTTCATTTTGAAGTGTAGTATGAAGTTTCGAATTTGTAGACTGAAATTTTGAATTTGTAGACTGATATTTTGAATTTGTAGACTGATATTTTAAATTTGTAGACTGATATTTTGAATTTTGTAAACTGATATTTTGAATTTGTAGACTTCTCATGTAAACTGATGTTTTGAATTTGTAGTACACTGATGTTTGAATTTATAGGCTTCTCGTGTAGGCTTTATTTTAAATTGTAGACTTCTCGTGTAGAATGCACTTATATAATTTTTTGTTTGTGTCTTCTTGGTGCATGTTACAAAATGGATTAACCTGATTTCCTATCGAGGTTGTATACTCTAGGGAGGAGCTCAAGAACTGTGAGTAACAGACAGTTGTATCAGGCTTTTGTACCAGACATTGGTTGTAACAAACTTATGTAATTTGCTTGCAGCAGACTGAAGTATTAGTCTTCTTTTACAAAAGACTTTTATAGAAGTCTTGTACTCGACTATATATCAAAATATCATCATTTGTATCAGTATAGTACTCTTCTTTCAGATATTTTAATTCATATTCGACCAAAATTATAATTCCAATACAATCCAGAGATTTACATATTAGTCTTTCTTTATAAGAGACTTAAAAAGAAGTCTACTTTTTGTTCAAGAAGACTAACATGTTGGTCTGCACGACAAAAAGTAACATTAGAACTCAAAGTAATAGAAAAATGAAGACCTACGATTTCAACAAAAGTTCATCAAATAAGACAACATCCAAAGCGACAATACAATTGATAAGTTAAATACATAAGACATAAGACAACATCCAAAGCGACAATACAACTGATAAGTTAAATACATAAGACATAAGACATAAGACAACATCCAAAGCAATAAGACATCATCCAAAGCAATAATACAATTGATCAATTCAACACATAAGAGATAATACATAAGACAACATCCAAAGCAGTAAGACAACACTGGTTTAACTTAGACAGTTTGGATATGACCTGTTTGTTTGCACTGTAACAATTAACGTAGACTTACTAATATGTCTACAAATGTTTCCTAGTAGTATAGCAAAATCAAAAGTATTATTCTTTCATAATTACAACAGTTTTTCTATCCAAAATCACTCAAACCCATTAGGATTAACTATTACACACTTTCAAATGAAAAAATTGTGAAAAGATTTAATGCATAGTACACAAATTAACTTTTAATGTAAATTTCGATATAGACTTCATGTTCAGTCTACAACGCTGTAGACTTTCTTTTTAGTCTACAACGCTGTAGACGGTCAGATAGGTCTACTGTTTGGGTTAGTTTTTGCAATTGACTATTTTACGGGTTACTTTTTATAGTTGAAAAAAAGTTGTGATTTTATTTAAGCAGACTTCGTTTTCAGTCTACAACTTCAAAAAGGTTAATTTTCGCTATTGACCAGAATTTTTCCAGGATTTGACTTTCAGAGGTAGACTAAATATACAGTCTACATATTTTAATTTTTTTGAATGAGGTTAGTTTTGCAATTGACTATGTTTGACTTTTTAGGGGGTAGACTGAAATGAACGTCTACAGATTTGTAGACTTCGAAAGAAGTCTACTCTCAAATCCGACGAGTCAGTTTTGCATTTGACCAAAATAAAAAAATAGACTTCACGGGTAGTCTACATTTTTTTTTCGGGAAGAGCAGACTGCATATGAAGTCTACGTATTAAAAAAAATAAATATATTTTTAAAAAGTTTTAGTCAAACACAAAACTAACCTTTTCAACGCAGTCAAAATTTTGGTCAAATGCAAAACTGACCTCTTTGTAGACTTATGTTGAAGTCTACGGTTCGTAGACTTATGTTGAAGTCTACATATGAAAAGTCAAAAGTTCATTCAAATGCAAAACTAACCTCTTTTGCGTAGTCGTCTTTGTAGGTCTACGTACTTTTTCGTTTTTTGTTGTCAAAGGTTAAGATGTAGACTGTCGGGGAAGGCTACATTACAAAAAAAAAATTGTTTAGTCAATTGCAAAACTGACCTGTGCGTTGACAAGTAGACTGCATTGTATGTCTACATAAGGGCGTAGACATATAAAACAGTCTACTATCGCGACACAGATCTGAGAAACGACTTAAACCATGAAAATAGTTACCTTTTTGCAGTGTGAAGCTCGTTTCCAGCCTTTTCAACCGTCCAAACTCCAATATTGACCAAAATGAAACATTTTTGACGATTCACAAGTGAAAAAAACGAAATTATGAAGTTTATGATTATGAAAAGAGAGATTTTTAGATGGAAATGTAGAGAAAATGAGAGGAAATGAAGATTTGCTTGTTTAGAATGAGAAAAAAGTGGTTGAAAATTCAATTCTAAAGCTTTAAGAGATCAAAAATGGTGGTTGAAAATATTGATGATGATGGCATAGTTGTAATTAAGAAGAAATGTTTAGGGTGTATTTGGTTTTTTGTATTTTTTGAAATTAATAAATAAATAAATAATAATGGCAAATTTGTAAATAATTCAAAAACTTATGGGTATTATGGAAAATTCAATGATCAATAGTAACTAAAAAAAAAAAGAGGTTGGTTTTGCATTTGACTTGAATTTTTAGGTTGTTTTTGAAAAAACCCCCTTATTTCTCTACAGTTAGTTACTTTTATTTTATTAACAAACATTTATATAAAAAATTACAAAGAAGAAAGAAACAGATACACACATGATTTCTCACCAAACACGAATATTAAATCACAAGAGAAAATAAAATTAGTAAGCATAACAATATGACCATCCATGCATAACTTACACAACCTTTTGCCAGTACATTCCATTTCGTTAAAATATGCACAAATCATATATATCATTTCTCGATCTCAGAAGCATTGGCATCATTGTTCTCCGATGGATTCCCAATCCCGTGACGTCTACTAGGGAACACCGTGAAGACAACGCCGGAGATAACTCCGATCACCGGAGGCAAAACCATTAGAAAAATCTTCCCAGTGGAACCAAAGCCAGGATAGAAACAGTTAATAGTATTAGCATCCAACAAAGAAATAACGCTGAAAACGATAAGAGAGAAGAAAGCGTGAACGAAATCTCCAACTCTAAGCCGATACGAAGACAAATCTTTTGAAGAAGAATCTGGCCAGAGACCCTTCACGGTAGCGATTCCATAGTGAACGTAACCGTCACTTGTTCGGTAGCTATCAGTGAAGCAAGCGAAGCAGCAAGAGAAGGCGCATATAACGATAAGAGCTCCTGTTAAGTATTTGTTGATTAGGAGGCAATGTCCATTGTTGGTTAAGACAGGGTTTAGGAACTGGAACAAGAAGACGGTTCCTGTCGGGAGGAGTCTGATGAGGTCTCCTACGCCTGAGTATGTCCGGTCTCTTATGGCTTTGAATGTTGTCGACATTTTTGATATTCTTCTAGCTAGTTCTGGTATGCTAGGTTTCAAGTTGTTGGTTATTCTTGAATGTTGTTGTGATGAAATTATCGTTTGCCCTAGTGTTTATAGATGTGGAGATAGAGAGAGATTGCTTCTACGTAAAAAAGGGTTTGGTGTTTGCTTATACTCTTTCAAAAAGTTTGGCGATGTTTTGATTTACGATTAATTTTTGCTTTTGGGTTTGCTTTTGTTGCCATTTTTAGTATTTTCAGGTTGTACTAGAAAACGTGGCTTTGAGGATTAGATTCGTTATATTCCTCTGTATACTAGAGTGTCCGTTTTAGATGCATAAAACGTGAAGTCATTTTCTTGCTCCATTCCATTTTGATGTCACTCATAGATCGTCAAATGATCTGGTAGTCCAAAACTTATTGTCCATTGTGTGTGTGGAACACGCAAGGTTTGGTTATTACTAACAAAAAAAGTGTGGTTTGACCTGAACATATATAAAAAAAAATTCTGTGCAACATATAAAAATTCTTATGTTCAAAAAAATATAAGATTATTTTTATATACTTTACATCGTATGTTAGGTCATATAAATCCAATTCTCACGGAAATGATTTTCTTTTATAATATATATATATATATACATATTTAATTTAAATATATAAATCAGTTATATGTGAAATATATCTAATTTTAAGATTATATATTGTTTTCACTACCTTTCACTATATTTTATTCTAATACACTAATTAATCAGTTTTTATTTAGTTATTCATAAATGATTAAAATATTATCTGCAAGATAATTACGCTTACCAAGGGGAACAATTCAGTTATAATAACAAACTAGCTTTTGATCCTCGCACCCGCACGGATGTTATTTTTATAAATGATAAATATTTTAAACAATTTGTTTGATATAATTGTATATATGACTGGAACTTAATATTCGATATTCTTTATCCGATCTGAGATCCCATCCGTTTTGAAAAACGGATATTCAAGGATCTTGATAGTGATTTTACAGATTCGACTGATCCACGTACAAATTCAGATAGTAAAATTTTAGGTCTGGATATCTGGATCCGGATATTAAATATTTAAAATTTAATTAGAGTTATCTATGTATATTATATATACTTTTATATAAAATAGCTAAAATTTTAATTTTATTAAATTTTAACGATTTTTAAGGTTTTTTAAATAATAATTTTAAATAGACTAAATATATGGTTAATAATTGGTTTTTGATTTATTTTTTATTAAAAAACAGATCCGGATATCCGTGTGTATTCATATTTTATTCCGAATATCCTAACCCCAAATATCCGGATCCGGATCCGGATAACAATTTTACGATCCGACGAATGCATATCCGAATCTGTGTATCCTAAAATACCCCGAATATTCGACCCGTCCTAGACCTAATTGTTATGGAAAGTTACATGATTTTGTTATTGTAAATGAATAAGTTCAGATTATAATCAAAAATTATTAACATTATTATCCTTTTTATAGTTCAAATATAGTTGAGTAACTTATATGAATATGAATAAAAATAAAACTAATTTAATGCTATATATATGTATAATTATGTTTTTATTATAAAAAATTGGAAAATACATATACACTTTTTTTATGAAGTACCGGACATTTTGAAATAAAACCTTTTGTTTGGATGCAGGGATAATATTTAAAACATGGTGTTATTTTGTTTGGATTCAGAGATAATATCAGTGGCATTCCTTGTAAATATTAAATAAAATTAAGGGTTGTTTCTTATTTGTACTTCAGTTTTAATAGATTAGATTTAGATTCTTACACGAGTTAAAATGCTTTTTATTTTTTATAAAATGGTGTCGAAGTGTTTTTACAATTTTATTAAATTTATACTTATTTCAATCTAAAATCTGTGGCTTGAATTTTGATAGTAATCTTATTTGTTTCTTATAAACATATCAAGATGAATTTGTTCCTTTAAATTTGCGTAAAAAAAACTTATCTAAACAGTTCATGCTTAAAATGTTGAATATTTTAAAACTGTATTTTATATGCAGATTTATTTATCAAGATATTATATTTGTTTAGTTTTATTTTTGATTATTTACTAATAGAGAAATAATAAAAAGAACCACACAATATCCATATTTTCAGCTATTATAAATTTTAGTAACAAAGTATGGATTATATGTTGGGGTTAGAAATCACATGTGATGGTAATCTAGTAATTCCATATGTGATAGATTATAAATTATTCATTGTAATGTAGGAAATTCATAAATTAACGGTTTGGTTTTATTTAGTTCTAAGTATTTGTCAATTTCTCTGTACAAAATGAAGAATGGACAATGGGTTAAACCACCTCATTATAGCACATGTTATTAATTAACATCACATACGTTAAAATCTGATAACTAAAAGGTCCAACTGAGTCTTACGTAGCAGTACTATAATGCAATAGATGTAGATTGTATAATAAATAAATGGACGGTGTATAATCTCTTAAAATTGATTAGTAATATGTTTTAGTTGAGTACTTATGTAAAATATATGGATTAAGTTTATTTGATCAAAAAAAAGTTTATTTGATTACTATAATTTAATTTTTTGGTCAAATTACTGTCATTTATTTACAAAGCAAAAATACAATGTTATTCGAAAATGTGTAAACGACAGTTAGATTTGATGATTACTGTACCACATGTGGTACCACTTAATTTTTTTGTTTGATTTGTTTTACATTTCTTAAATTGATTTGTTCTAAGCCAACCACAACTTTTCTGCTCCGTTCCAACCGTTTTCACATATTTATTCTCCTACCATCTGGATCCATATATTAACACGACATTATAAAAAAATATCATAACTACAACCTGTTTCCTGGTCACCTTACACGGATATGGGCCCATGCTTTAGGGCCCATTTGAATACCCGGAGAGAGGGTCTATCCGTGGGCTGCACCTCCCCTTGGGGATTAGTCTGGGCCTCTCCATGGGCCTGGGATACCCCCAGGTTAATCAAAAAAAAATAACTACAACCTGTTAAAGAAAACTATATTCATGTGGTGATCAAAGGCAGTCCTGAAGCAAAACAAAACTCATTAATAGCTTTACGGTTGGTGGTAGTGCACTAGACTTGGAACTTGGCCACTTATTAGCTAACCAACGGTATAACAACACGTCACCTTTTTAATTTTGTGGAACTAAACTAATAAAGTCTTCGAGCTTTCCATGATTTCTACAAACATAGAAGAATAAAACATAATCCCTCTGTTTCATTATAAGTGTCGCTTTACGTTTTTGCACACGGATTAAGAAAACAATTAATTTTACATATTTTTTTATATAAAAACACAATTACCTATACATCTAACCATATTTCAACCAATAAAAAAATAAATTGCAGTATAAAATTAATAAATTCTGCATCGAAAGTCGAAAACGACATTTATTTTGTAACAGAAAAATTTCCCTAAAACGACACTTAATATGAAATGGATAGAGTATATAAGTAGATGTATTTAATTTCGCCACGCCGGTCTTACTTATTTTGTTACTTTCTTGTTTGATAATAATGTCCACAAACAGAATATTATTGTCCAAAAATATTTCTAGTTAGTCATCTAGGTTCCATTTCACCATCGCTGGTTAGAAAAGCAGATATTTTTTTGGATGTTGCTAGACTTGATGAATTTGAACACGATACTATATTTTGGTGAATGGTGGTTCACTGGTTTTTCTATGCACTGTTGTTGATGATTGTTTATCAAATCTGACAGTATACTCTTTAAGTAACCAAAAAACAAATAACTTTGTTGAAAGTGTCATTAACCAAAAGCATTTATTATTATGGTATAAAAGTTTCAAATTTGCTTCCATTCAAATGTATTCACTAAAAAATTCCATTCAAATGTATTCAGTAAAAAAACAAATTATTTCCAAGTCTATCTTCTCAGTCGTAATATATACCGACAAAAGCTTTATAACACAAACCATACTACAGAACAAGCTATTTTGGTGAAGTAACTTTTATTTGGGCTTTGCTTTTCTTATATATGGTCGGCTAACTCCATATATTAGAGCAAAAATTAACCCATCAAGACTATCATACACGAGGCACGACACTTGGCTAAAATTACACACTACGTCTAACATTACGGCTGTAACTGGTAAGTTAATATGCAGTTAATGGAATAAAAGTGAAATGATAGGAAGAAAATATAGCAAAATATAGAACATATCCATTCTATTTGTTCATGATTAAATTTGTTATGGGATAGTTTTTGTTTTGTATTTCATCTATTTATTTATGAAGTTGATGAAATGATGACTATTCTATTCCATTCATTGTAAATGATAAAACAAATCTGTGAAATTAATGAAATCAACCATTTCACATCATTTATTCCAAAAAGGTGCAATTCAGTCCAACATGAATATATTGCCAACTTCAAATACGATTGATACCTATATTTTTTTTCTTTGTATATGCTGTGGACTTGAATCTTTTGGACCTAAATGTGGTCATACAAATATTTTTATCTAATATTCCTCAAACCACATTGAATACAAAAGTAACGTTACAGCATTTTCTACAGGGGTTTCTAGATGTTCTTAATATATATATATATATATATATATATATATATATATATATATATATATATATATATATATATATATATATATATATATATATATATATATTTATATTAATGTTTAACTGTGTGGTTCTTAACTTTATGGAAAACTCAATTCAAAATATCTTTGCAGTGAACTTTTGAATTGGATTTGAATCTTTTTTTTCCTGTAAACTCATACAAATATGTATATATTATTTGTATATGCTGTGGACTTAGAATCTTTTGGACCTAAATGTGGTCATACAATTATTTTTGTTTATTTAATATTCCTCAAACCCGCATGGAATACAGAGCTAGGGTTATATTGAGAATAGGGACATGCATTTTATCCGTTAAATTGAATTCGTTATTCGTTTTGATTTAATCCAAAAAATTCAGATATCCGTAAGTCTCCAAAGTAAAGTAAATATTAAAAATCAATATCCATTAAAACGAAGCAAATCACAAATAAAAAAAAATTAGAGGTGGATATTCGATCCGCTCCAGCTTTTATAAAAATACATGTATATCTACAAGTAAATAAAATGTTTAAATGTATATTTTATATAATTATTAATTTTAATATATAATTTTTTTATTTATAAAATACATATAAAAATTAAATTAAAAAAGGAATATATTTTTTATAAAAACCTACAATTTTCTAAAATTATGTGTGTTTATCAAAAAAAATTATTTCATTATAAAATAGTATGGAACATAAAGTTCCACTAATTTTCACTTTCAGTTTAATATTATGTAAAAAAAAAGTTGAAAACAAACATACACAGTTTTTTAGATTTACTTGTATTAAGGAAAATGTATAAGATATCCATAAATATTTGTAAATATCCAAAAATATTTTAGATATCTAGAAAATCGGATATTCGTATTTCTCTAAAGCAAATCAAATTGTAAAATCAGATATTCATAAGATAATAAGATAAGAAGTAAATCAAAAATACTAAAAATTATGGTACTATTCGATTCGTGTCCAAACATAATTGGGAGCATGCCCAACTTTATTTTTTTACATGAGTTTTACCTACAAAAATTTAGTAAAATAAAGAATAGTGGAAAGAGAGAGATTAAAAGTAGAGGAACGATTCTTTGAGGGACCCTATAATAATTTAGAAAGACTGTTAAACCATTTGTCCATTTCTCATGAAATTTATTTCAATTCTTAAAATTTAATTATTCATCTAACTTACTACTAAATAATATGAGAGACCCAATTTTAAAAGACTTTTACCACTATTGATGCTCTGACATGTATATCGGTTAATATAAATATAAACTAGATTTTGACCCGCACGGATATTTTTTAAAATATGTTAATATTCCAATTCAATAACTTTTCATATTTCATTCATATATTAATTACAATTTAATATAATATATAGATTATACTTATAAAATCTCTAAAAATAGCAGAGAATTTGCTTCTATAATAAAATCTTATTTAATTTTTATTTATAATAATATTATATTACTAATTAATAAATTAATGAATGAATTCATTTAAAACTATTTAAAAATATTAGTAAGATCTTGTTAAATTTTCTACAACAGATTTTATTATAACTGTTTATTATGAATATCCTAATAATTATTAAAAATATTTGAAATGTTTTATTATTTAATAGATTAATGTAATAATCAAATATATTTAATTGCTAAAATGGACCAGTATGACTTTTTTGTGGTAGATAAAAATTGTACTTCTCTTTTAATAGAGAAGACTAGATTTTGATTCGTGCGGGTAATTTTTCATTTTATTAATTGTAATTTTAAAAAATATGTTAAGGTATCAATTTAGTAATTTTAATATTTCATTCATATATTACATCTGTTTAATATAATATAGATTATACTCATAAATCTCTAAAAATAGCATATAATTTCTTATATAATAAAATTTTATTTAATTTTAATTTATAACAATATTATATTACTAATTACTAAATTAATGAATGCATTCATGTAAAAATATTTAAAAATCTTTGTAAGATCTTGTTAGATTTTTACAGCAGATTTTGTTATAATTGATTTATTATTAATATCCTCACAATTATTAAAAATATTAGAAATGTTTTATATTTAATAGATTAGTGTAAATAATTAAATATGTGTAATTGCTGAAATAGACTTAGTATAAATTTTTTATGGTAGATAAAAATTGCACTTCTCTTTTAATAGAGAAGATAAATAGATATCTTCTTTGGTTTTCAAAATGTAAATAATCGGAAAACTAAGAGTATCAAGTTCTCCGCGTCACACACTTAACCAAGTTACCTTTCAAGAGCCTCATGCATTCGATAAAATCGATGCTCAAAAATCGCTAGACGGTAATTAAGTATTTTATAGAAGACTAACGAGTAAATAAATTATTTGAGATCTAGATGAAGCCTAATCATTAACGAATTATTGATTTTTCTTATATATATAACATTTATATAAAATATTTTAGTTTTCGAATAGAAATAGAAAATTATTGTGATAAATTATTAAAATTAGATAAATTTGTGGATCTATATTAACATTATTGCTTAAATTAACATACTTAATTTAGATTGATTCTAACTAATTTTAATTAATTTTGAATAGTTTAAATCAAATTAAATTATATAAATTAAATTTTAGAAAAATCATTTTGGAAAAGATTGAGTTGTGCATATGTATGTGCCGCCTATACCGATTTTTAGAATCCATGATAAAATTGAATAAGACAGTACGGACAAAAAATGAGACGGTGGATATTGATAACTCATTGCTTATACATCTTATTTGTCTTGTATTTAAGCAGATCTCTCTAGTTAACATGTCACATACTTGAGACAAGAAAAACAGAGCGCATAAAAAAGAACCCAAATCTTTTTTTTTTTTAAGAATGGAACTATCATCTTCTCCTTTACCTCCTCATGTGATGCTCGTATCCTTCCCTGGGCAAGGCCACGTTAATCCACTTCTTCGTCTCGGCAAGCTCTTAGCTTCAAAGGGTTTACTCATCACTTTTGTCACCACAGAATCATGGGGCAAGAAGATGCGAACCGCTAGCAAAATCCAAGACCGCGTCCTCAAACCTATAGGTAAAGGTTATCTCCGGTTCGATTTCTTTGACGACGGTCTCCCTGAAGACGATGACGCAAGCAGAACCAACTTCACCATCCTCCGACCACAACTCGAGCTGGTCGGAACGCGAGAGATCAAAAACCTTGTTAAACGTTACAAGGAAGTGATGAAACAGCCCGTGACGTGTCTCATCAACAACCCTTTTGTCTCTTGGGTTTGTGACGTAGCGGAAGATCTTCAAATCCCTTGTGCTGTTCTCTGGGTCCAGTCTTGTGCTTGCTTAGCTTCTTATTATTATTACCACCACAGGCTTGTCGACTTCCCGACCAAAACAGAACCCGAGATTGATGTCCAGATCCCATGCATGCCTCTCTTGAAACACGACGAGATCCCTTCTTTCATTCATCCTTTTTCACCTTATACAGCTCTACGAGAAGTGATCATAGACCAGATCAAACGTCTTCACAAGCCTTTCGCTGTTCTCATCGATACTTTCTACTCCTTGGAGCAAGAACTCATCGACCACATGACAACCCTCTCTCTCCCCGGCGTTGTCAGACCGCTCGGACCGCTCTACAAAATGGCCAAAACGTTAATTTGTGATGACATCAAAGGAGATATGTCCGAGACAAGGGATGACTGCATGGAGTGGTTAGACTCACAGCCTGCTTCCTCCGTTGTTTACATCTCATTCGGAACCGTAGCATACGTGAAACAAGAACAGATCAACGAGATTGCGTTCGGCGTGTTAAACGCTGACGTTTCGTTCTTGTGGGTGATTAGACAAACAGAGTTGGGTACAAACAAAGAGCGGCATGTTTTGCCTGAAGAACTCAAAGGGAAAGGTAAAGTCGTTGAATGGTGTTCGCAGGAGAAAGTCTTGGCACATCCTTCTGTGGTTTGTTTCGTGACACATTGTGGATGGAACTCAACGATGGAAGCTTTGTCTAGTGGTGTTCCAACGGTTTGTTTTCCTCAGTGGGGTGATCAAGTAACCGACGCTGTTTACATGATCGATGTATTGAAGACGGGAGTGAGGCTTGGCCGTGGAGAGACGGAGGAGAGGGTGGTGCCTAGGGAGGAAGTGGCGGAGAGGCTGAGAGAAGTTACTAAAGGAGAGAAAGCGACAGAGCTGAAGAAGAATGCTTTGAAATGGAAGGAAGAGGCGGAAGCTGCGGTGGCTCACGGTGGCTCGTCTGATCGGAATCTTGAGGAGTTTGTGGAGAAGTTGGGTGCTAAACCTGTGGCCAAACAGAACGGAAGTCTTAACCAAAACGGAAGTATTCAACAACTTTTAGTGGAGAAGTCATAAATGGTTTTTGTTTTTTTGGTTCTTTGTTTCTGCAAATCATTAATTGTGTTTGTTTGTATGTATGCTTCTCGTCGTCCTTTGTTTATTGTTTTTTCTTTAACGTATGGGTCTTAGGGTGACTCATTATCCTTCTTGAATAATGTAAGATCACGACGTGTGTTATTATGATTATTAGTTTGTTATGATGCTAAATTCGGAAATTTATTTGTGCATTACTTATGTGTGACTTTGTGGTTATATGTGACGTGGTGTAATATGTACGTATACCATGCACACTAAAAGAAGATTTTGTTTTGGAGCTGAAGAAAAAAAAACTAGTAGTTACAGTTAAGTGAAATTTGGTCCTATAGCCAAAAAAAACTAGTAAAACGATTTAGCAAGCGAAATCAAAACTTGAGAGAGCATATGTAAAGTGTATTATTAAAATAATGAAGTTGTATTATTGTATTCGTTTATGAATAATCAGATCGGAGACTGCCATAAAAATTGTAAAATCACAAACATCCAGAAAGCGAAAATAAATTATAATAGTTTTAGATTTGGGCATTTTACTCGCTCCCAAATCTTAACTTAAATCGAACCAAATTATGAGACTTCAAACAAAACCAAAAAATCTAAAAAATATTTAGCTGAGTCTAAAAATCTAGGATTCAAATGGTCTATGACCATTCGACCCAAATAAACTCGAATCTAAAAGAATCAATCCAAATAATTTAAGCCGATAAATTTGATTTATATTCGGTTTTAAAACCATAAATATTCAAGATTATGATTCTATGTGTTATATTTTATATATTTTATTTTATGATTTAGTTGTGAATTTTTTTAGAAAAATTATTACTATTTTGTAGAATTTTCAAGAATTTAAAATTTTGAAAGTAAAATAGAGATTAAAATGTTGGGAGAATAGCCAAGTGTGACTCCAAACTTGGAGTCAAACCCAAAAGAATACTCAAACTTGGGTTAAAGGCAAAAGTAACTTAAAAGGCTATTGAAATTACAACTATCCCCTTGTTTACAAACAAAAAACGGATTTTTTTTTACGTTTCTAACCCTCGCAAGTCGTCTGTTCAGACGACTTGAAAATAAGTCGTCCAGACGACTTAACTGAAAGTCGTCTGGACAGTTATTCTTAAACATAATTTAAAAATTTTGTAAAAAATATTTTGATAAGTGAAAAATGGGAATTATGTAATTAACATATGTCTTAAGAGATATATATTAAGATATAACAAATTTCAATTGTTTTCAGCATAGATGAGTGAAAGTAGTGAGTCATAATATTCTTTAATTTATGTTTCATCAACATATGTTGTAGTATTGTATGTGTTCTTAGGGTTAGATTTTGGAAAGCATTAAAACCGTTTTTTTAAAATTTAAAAATTACCTAAGCGTGTTCATTTCTGTGTATAGTAAACAATATTGAAGTATAATTTGATTTTATAACGTGGTTAGCCAGTTAATTTAGTCATTTTAGTTTAGGGGTTCATTTTAGGGTCTAGGACGACTTAATATTTTGTCGTCTGTAAACGGACGACTAAATATTAAGTCGTCTGATGTACATTATCCGCCAAACGACTTATTTGTAAGTCGTCTAAACCGGACGACTGTACTTTTAAAGCTAACCGGATTATTTACCCAATATATAAGGTGATTTTTTTTTTACTCACTTTTTCGCGAAATTCAGAAAACCCTAACGCCGTTTCTCTCAAAGGTGATTTCGAGGCAATTTTGATCCGATACAAAACCAAAGTAAATCGAAGGCTTCTCTTGCAGATTTATGGGTTTTTATTAGGATGGATGTTGTTTTCCTTTACTTTTACCGTTTGGTTTTGTGTTTTCAACGATTTTGGGAAATTTTGGTTTCAAATTAGGGTTTCAAAAATTGGGTATTTCAATCGACTTGTTGTTTAGTTAGGTTGGATGTTATTTTCCTCTCATTTTACGGTTACGATTTGTGATTTCAAGCAATTTGTGGATATTTTCATTTCAAATTAGGGTTTCAAAGATTGGGGATTTCAATCGATTTGTGGTCTAGTTAGGTTGGATGTTGTTCTCCTCTCATTCGTCTGGTCAGCTTTCAAATGTTCTACTGGAAATCTTGGTAGACTTATAATTAAGTCGTCTCGAAAGTCTTCCAGGTGAACGACCCAAACGACTTAATCTAAGTCTTTCAGGTGGACGACCCAGACGACTTAGAATTAAAATGTTTCCAATTCGTTTCTTGTTTGCAGATGGCGAATCAGCATGAACATCACTTCTTGAAGCCTCTGCTTCCTGGTTTCGACTGTGGCGTGGTATACACATGCTCTCTATTTCTCCTCTATTATTTCCTTTGCTTATCTTCTCCTTTGTTGACTTGTAGACAATACCACTTGTCTTCTACTCAAAACACATAGAAGGCAAGCCGAACCAAGGAAAATGGACACTACGATCGGACGCTTCACACCAAACTTGAAAAGTTATACAAGAAGGAAGAAGACTCACCGATGGTTGGGAAGCCTTCGCCCAAACACACTCCCTTTGCATCGGTGACATTCTCGTGTTCAAAAAGGAAGGAGACATGGTATTTCATGTGACTCCTTTCGGTCGTAGTGGTACTGAGATTCAGTATACACCTCCTCAAGGGGATGATGCTGCGGATGGTGCCTCAACTTCCTCGTCTCTTCCTAAATGATGGATGTTTGTCTTGCTATTGTCTTATTGTAATCTGCTTCTAGCGGACTTGTAATGGATGACTTCTATGTTGTTGTCCCCTTGTTTCAAAATGTTTTTAAACCTATGACTTGTGATCAACTTTTATAACTACAACTCCTTTTTCCTCTATGTACAAACCATGGTAACACCATTGTGGATGGTCTTAGTAGACGACTAATAATTAAGTCGTCTGGAAAGTCATCCAGCCGGAAGATTTGTCAGACGACTTAATTATTAGTCGTCTAAGAAGTCTAACACAAATTCTAACAAAAATTCTTAAAATATACTCATAAAGCCTGGACGAATTAGTAGACGACTAATATTTTAAGTCGTCTAAAAAGTCATCCAGCCGGAAGATTTGTCAGACGACTTAACTATTAGTCGTCTAACCCCCGTAAGTATTCTAAAATATTTTGATAAGTGAAAAATGAGAATTATGTAATTAACATATGTCTTAAGAGATATAAATTAAGATATAACAAATTTCAATTGTTTTCAGCATAGATGAGTGAAAGTAGTGAGTCATGATATTCTTTAGTTTATGTTTCATCAATATATGTTGTAGTATTGTATGTGTTCTTAGGGTTAGATTTTGGAAAGCATTAAAACCGTTTTTTTTTAATTTAAAAATTACCTAAGCGTGTTCATTTCTGTGTATAGTAAACAGTATTGAAGTATAATTTGATTTTATAACGTGGTTAGCTAGTTAATTTAGTCATTTTAGTTTAGGGGTTCATTTTAGGGTCTAGGACGACTTGAACCTTTCCATAAAGACTGTAATCTCCACCATTCTGATCCGTTTCACCAACAATAGAGTTATCAGCATCCTCTTCCCCATTTTCCTCCTCCCCATCTTGATTTTCATCTTCAACAAACTCATTATCACCAACATCTTCAAAACATTCATCAGCTTCATCATTATCACCAACATCTTCTTCCCATTCACCAGCTTCATCATTATCACCAACATCTTCAAACCATTCACCAGCTTCTTCCCTTTTCTCTGAAACCGTTTCCACCTTGATGCGGCTTGATACACAAAGACATACTCTATGCGTTTTGAGTATCTCGAGAAAGTTTTGAACTTATCTATCACTTGTAACATGAATGGGAGGACTGCCTGGAGCCATCATCATTTCTGCTGGTAATGAGTAGCTAATCTCCACAGTCACTGTTCTCATGTCCAGGTTATAATCTTCTTGAGCCATTGCAACAAGTTCAGCATGTGTTGAATCTTCATTCAATAAAAACAATCTTGCTCCTTTGAGATCATCAACCACAAAATCCCAACGGCAATCTTTCAACAACCATTCTCCATACACTGCATGTAATTGACGAATCATCTGCAAATATTCAAAATAAAACACATTAGTAAACATAGAGAAAATGAAGAAGTTCACTAAACATTGCCGCAGACGACATAGAGGTAAGTCATCCAGAAGACTTAAAGGTAAGTCGTCTAAAGAGGTCACTTTTGCAATTGAAAATTAAATGGGACGACTTAATTCTAAGTCGTCCGGCTTTGTTTGTTAAAAAAAAACTCCAGACGACTTATATATAAGTTGTCTACGAAAAATGGCTAGTTTTGCATTTGACTGAATCGTGTCAGATCTTTGACTATTGTTGGACGACTTATAATTCAGTCGTCTCTGAGAAAGTTAAAATTTCAATATTTTATTCAAACTAGACGACTTAAACGTAAGTCGTCCTAGGTTAGTTTTGTAATTGAAAAATAAAACTTGAAATTTAACTTTCTCCAGATGACTTAATTGAAAGTCGTCCAGCCAGACGACTTAATTTAAAGTCGTCCGGGAAAGCAAAGTCGTCCAGAAATTTTCCCAAGTTTTCTGGTCAAACCTTGCTTCACCCGGACGACCTTAAATTAAGTCGTCTGGCTGGACGACTTTCAATTAAGTCGTCTGGAGAAAGTTAAATTTCAAGTTTTATTTTTCAATTACAAAACTAACCTAGGACGACTTACGTTTAAGTCGTCTAGTTTGACTAAAATATTGAAATTTTTACTTTCTCAGAGACGACTGAATTATAAGTCGTCCAGCAATAGTCAAAGATCTGACACGATTCGGTCAAATGCAAAACTAGCCCTTTTTCGTAGACAACTTATATATAAGTCGTCTGGAGTTTTTTTTTAACAAACAAAGCCGGACGACTTAGATTAAGTCTTTCGTTTTGACCAGAAGACTTATTAGTAAGTCTTCTACATACAGATGACTTAAGAGTAAGTCTTCTACGCGAACAGATCTTGAAAAAAATTCAAATTCGTACCTTAAACTAGGTGAGATGACTTCGTTTGCACACAGGGTCTTCTCCAACCACCCAAAACCTCAAACGAAAGCAACCGTAAGTCAAAACGAAAGAAATATGGCTCTGTCAACCATAAAATATTTTGAATCAAAAGCTTTAGTTTTTTGGATGAATATGGAGAGAAAGTGAAAGAAATGTTATTTTTAGTTCATAACAGGTAGTACAACGTTGTTGAACTATTCATTAAAGGGTATTAAAAGCTCTAAACATGTAGTACAAGGTTGTTGAACTATTCATGGTAGTGGCAATATTGTAAATACTTGAAGATGATGAGGTTGAGACAGTAAAGAAGCCATTTTCGAAAAACCAAAAAAAAAATGTTAATGGCATTTTCGTAGATAAAATGCATGTGTGGGGTGAAAATCTCAAAAAACAAAATGAGTCAAACAGAAAATGTTAGTTTTCTGTTTGACTCCAAGTTTTGAATTACTTTTGCAAAAAGCCCTAAAATGTTTAATTTCATATATTAATATTTTATTTTAGTTTCTTATAAATTCTAGATAATTATCAAAACAAATTGCCTATATTATGATGAGATTTAGATATTTAAAATATTTTTCTAGTCTTCAATACTCGAAATATTTCAGCCAAAAATTATAAGTATTTTATATGTATTTTAATTATAGACCAAAACTAATCCGAATCATAAAAGAACTAACTCCAGCCCGAGCGAAAAAGTTTCAAATATTTAGTTGGGTCCAAATGTTTAAAATTGAAGGATCTATACCCAAAATGAACCAATTTGAATCTGAATCGGAAATCTGAACAGACATGCCTAATTTTAGTTATCATATATTTGTATAAGTATAATTTTTACCAATGTTTCTAAAATAAATTATTTATTTCCAAAATTCATAATTTTTTGCCAACAATTCACAACTTTGAAACCTCGGAATCTCAGATAACCTCACCGTCTCGAATCTTTCGACGTTAACAACACAGACCGACATAAACACGTGTCGGATAGTATCTGCATGGGTTTGAAAGTACTATATTTTACGTGATTGCATGCGTTGTTTTTTCTAAAAAACATAAAGACAATATAACTCGGGTGTAATTAGAAGCTTAATTGATTTATCAGTTGTAGTTAGATTGTTAATGTTGACTAAGAACAAAAAAAAAGCTGACTAAGAACGACTTTAATATTTCTAACATGCATGTAGGAACTATATGTAGATTATACAGTGTAACTCATTAAATAAAAGAAAGTGCATACAGGTTTTCGAAGTTGCAAAAAAAAGGAATATTCGAGGATTCCATATCCACCAATAATAATAAACTATATAGCATTCATTGTTGATGGGAGAAGATAGAACTCTTAATTACAAAGCCTCGTCGTATGCATAAAGCTCACTGCATTGTCTATCGACATTTGGGTGGGGGGACACTGTTACATTTAATGATTTAATGCTGTAACAGTTGAATCATTGCATTGTTCGTTCGCTACCCATATGGTTCTAGGTAGTGTCGTTGTGCATTTAGTAATATTTCGATAGATTGAATTATTGCTTCAAAAAGATTAGTTCATCCTTATTGGTAGACCAAGCGGTCTAAATCGAAGTCATAATGCGATCCAAGAGAGGGTGTGGTGTGGTGTGGTATGGTAAGTAAGATGTGTGGCAGAAAAACATGTGGTAGGTAGGGGAACCTACGTCATATGCTATTTCTAGAATGATTCACTTTTAAACGCAAACGTTATAACACCCCTTGTTGGTAAGTAGGATGTGTGGCCAAAAACAATGTGGTAGGTTGGGAATTTCTTTTCTTTTTGTCATAATAGATTTCCTAAAAGGGGTTATTTGTGAAATAATAATAAAAAAATTACTTTCTAGAGAGGGTATAGAGAGATCAAAAGCAAAAAAAAAAAGAAGAGAGAGAATAAGATTTTGGTTATTTTGTGAATTTTTTTATTTTTCGGATTATTTGATGCAGTTTATGTTTCTTAAATTATTGGTAGATCAAATTATAAAGATCTTCAAAACCTTTTAGATTATGTTTTTTATAGACTTATGAATTAGGCCAGTTTTTAGTAAACTCTATTATCATTGATTTTGATACATATTTAAAAATGATTCAAGATTACTGTCATTTAGAGAGTTTGGTTTCATAATCAAATGAACAAAAAACAACTGATATTATAATATTTAACAAAATCACATATTAATTTGATATGAATACTATCATAGAACCTTTTAAATATCATATAAGCTTTTTATAAAAAATAGCATTTTAAGTGCTATATATGTCATTGAATTCTTAAAAAGTTATTATGACATATTATTTGCTGGATTTTTTTGATATACAAAACCTTATTTTATAAATATAAAATATTTGCGACTAAATGTTTTTAAAATGTTTAAGTTTTATATATTTTTACAGGTAATACAAAATATAAGTAGATAGAAAAATAAAGATACAATGAAATTACAGCGCAAAAAACTAGAAGTGAACTAAGAATTATTGGTGATACAATTTGCGTAGATAAAATTGTAACATTCCGAGTTAAGTGTGCTTGGGCTGGAATAGTGAAAGGATGAGTGGCCTATCGGAAAGTAATTAGTGATACCTTGCAAGTGAAGACAAAGCACGAGAAAATGTCGGGTAGTGATTGCAGGATCAGTAAACAATGATTTAGAGCCTTAGAATATTTACATACCGACCGTTGGAACGGGATGAGGCCAACGGGTCGAGAGAGCGGACGTGGGTGGCCCATTAACCATGGGCGGTCGAGACGTTACAAGTGGTATCAGAGCTGGTTAGCCATCTCAGTTCTGATCCGAGAGGCGTCTTGAGACTTGTCGTGAGGTGCAACGAGGAAGTTGCATTCTTTGAGAGGGTGATTGTAACATCCCGAGTTGTGATATATGAAAAAAGCTTAAAGAATTGATTTGATTATCTATGTCACCTAAAGTTGACTTACTTTTTCCGTCACAAATCCGTTTAGAACTCTATGGTTAAGCGTGTTTGGGCTAGAGTAGTAAAATGATGGGTGACCTATCGGAAAGTGATTCGCGATACCTAGTGAATAAGGCCAAAGCATGAAAAAAGGTCGGGTACTAATTGCAAGATCAATAAACAATGATTTTGAGCATTGAAAAATTTACTTACCGACCGTTGAAATGGAATGAGTTCACAGACTAAGAGAACGAGCGTGAGTGACTCATTAACCATGAGCGATCGGAGCGTTACAAAAATAATCATCGTGAAAGCATAACGCACAAAATAAAGCATTTCTGCCTCAACTGGAACCCCCAAATTCTCTTCTCCAACAATCCCGCCGCATGAGCAAATCCCATGGTCTAAATTGGTTTTGGTTAACACAATGATTCTCTCAAGTGTTTTTTTTCTCTTCATAATAATGTTGGATCCTAAAGAGTAAGCAGCGTAAATAGTGTTTGTGTTGGCTTTGACACCCGTAAACTTTGGTTCGAATCTCCAATTGACACTTTTTTGGTCATTGAAAAATAATATATATATATATATATATATATAATGACACAGGTAAAGGGTTTATAAATTTATCTACCAATAATTGGAGAATGGAACAAAGCTATGTATTTGTGGGAAACGTCAGATATCAAACCGTAATTTCTTTATCGCGTGGTTCTACAAATGCACAGTTTAGTGGTGTAAACGGACTCTTCGGCTCGAGTATTACTCCTGATTGGTAAAAATTATCCGCTATGGCAAAACAAAAATGGTTGGCTACACAATAATAGCCGAACAAACCCACTTCACTTGTTGGGTTCACTGGCATTTGACAAGCTCATTCGAAACCCAATCATACTTGAAGACCCTCAAGTTAGAAAGACTTAATATTTTTCGTGACGTATTTTATTTAGTACTTATTTTAAATTTTTAAATAAGCCAGTTGGCCAATCAATAACGAGCAGGTCATCCCAAGTTTGTAATTGTGAGAATGGGTCTCGGACCAAGTTTAAATTTGCAAAAGAGACATGTAGAGAAGTCAATGTTTTGAGATTTTCTTACAATTAATCAATCAGGTAGTCGTTTTTGATTCACTACATCAGACATACACGATTGCAATATAAGAATTTAATTCGCACGAGTCTTCGCTCAGACAGAGCTTGTGTTGGTCTATAGCTCAAACATGACTCATTAAGGTGTAAATTATTGGGTCATTTTTCTTGGGAAGAGAGTAGTCTCTCAAGTGTGGAAACAACTAAGAAAAAGACAGTGGCAATTATGTGAATATATATAACTGGAATAGGGTGTTCATGGACTTTTACTGTGGGTAAAAAAAAAGCAAGTGACCCTCTTTGCAAATTATAACTTGAACTAACCCAAACTCCAAATTGACACCTTACACACGATCATATTTTCTCCCAAAAATAGTCTTATGCAAGCACTTATTCTGCACCTACATACATTGATACCCTTACTGATATGGTTGCTCTAATGTGGAATCGGGTCAAACCGAGTCTAGTGTTAGTTTGCTGAACCGTTGACATAGGCGGGTCAGCCCTTGGTGTGATTTGACATTTGAACACTCCAGGATTTTCATCAAATACTTATTTTTGAGAGATTAAACTGTTAAAAACTGTTCTCCTGGAATTTACATTAGTGTTATCATGCTCCTAATCCTAATGTATGTATAATATAATAAGTTTAGTTTTTTATCTCTCCTTAAATCTCCACCATTAAATTTGATCGCGTTTTATTGCAAGATACTGAACTTACGTAATTTGTAGAGTAAATAATACACAACTAGATGATTACCCGCGCGCATGCGCGGAGTAAAATTAATATATTAATTATCATTGAATATTAATTTTGATTGTTCAACCATAATGTCATAAGTCTTCAAACGTATAGTTATGGATCATCAATATAATGTTGATGAGTACGGCGGTGTTTGTTGATATTTTTTTAAAAACTTACATTGGGACTCAATGATATCATTCGAATGTTATAATTCAACATCTCACTTCGATATGAAGAATCATATTTTTAAAATGATATGATCAATTAACATTTGATATTCATGCTTGCGCAGAATGAAGATTAATTATGTATACAAATTATTTGTAGATAATATTATTTATTTTGTATTAATTTACATATTATGCAATAATAAATATATTGAATAATTGAGTAGCGAATAGCTATTACGTATACAATTAAATTCGAGTAAGAACATAAATAAAAACAATCTTTCTTTTTATTTACAAAACTTTTTGTTGATAAAAAACAAAATAAAATATTTATTTATTTTATATAGTATATAATTAAAATCAAATGATATTGATATAGATATATAATATATTTAATAGAAATATATATTTATTGAGGCTTGATACTCATATGATTTTATTAACATTTTTATATTTGTTGTGACAAAAATATTATTTTTATTATATGAATATTATTTTTATTAACATGTTTATGTATTTTATATATGATATATATATATATATATTAATTTAAACGATATTGAAATAAATGTATATATATTAAATGAGACTTCATATTTACATGGTTTTATGATCATTTATATCTTGTTATAATAAAAAAGTTAAACAATTAATCAAAACAATTTCATCATAGATTTTTAACAGCCTTAGTAATTTATATTAAAAAAAATTAAAATATAGTAAATTAGAAAAAATCAATCGATAACTTCTGTATCGTTTTGGAATCAATCAAGCTTTCTATTCAAGTTGGTTTAATGAACACAAGGAATTTCATTTCCATAATACATGAACTGATTTTGATGAGTGATTCTTATAGAACTCTTCACTGATTATCTTTTGATCGATCATTTTATATCTTATATCTATCAGCTGCATTTCCATCAGTTCTTAGACGGCTACAGGACAAAACCGTTTCTTTAGAGACATTTTCTCTTTCTCATTTCTATGATACCTTTTAGATCTTTATCCAGTGATCAATATATTGCCTTACTACATCATCATTTCTTTCCAGACATTTATCCATTATCGGATTGTTAGTAGCATTCACCACAGATCTCATATCATCTTTTATAAATCTGGTCCCTTAGGTCGTCTGTGAGTAACACTTGCCTGTAATCAAGCCAATTCATTAATATGCTCCTTTTAAGTTGAGGCAATATTTGCAAAAATACTCTAGTTTACATGGTTATTATATACCATATCTTACAACGAATTTCATTTTATCGTCAAAAGAACCCATCACTGGTTTATCGGATGACGTTCTTTATGAGTGCCAATACGATCATCTCTTTTATTAGTATCTTTTTAATCTTAAAACCCCACGTTTTTCTTTAATCTCATTAATCTCTTATCATTTATGGATTCATAATTATTTGAGTACTCCACACGTGGCGTCATGATCCGTCGTGGTCGCTTTTACTTCAAGTGCTACAGCGTGATTCTGCGGACCTTTTTTTATTATTTTTCATTGGTATTCTGATATTTAACCGTTTTCTGCGTTCCATTGTATAGACATTTCATAGTAAGATGCTTAATCTAATGACCATTTAAATATAATTTGCTTTGGCGTCCCAAATCACCTTAAAGGGTTACCATGATTTTGGCGTCCCAAAGTCCATTGCTATGGTATTCTTTATATTGTCGGTCGACCATTTTCTATGTCTGGGAATGCGTTATCCTTCTATGACCCGGGGGAATTTCATTTCTATGCTATTTCATTTTATACCTACCTAGGTCCCTTTATTCTTATGGAACATATTGGCCTATCTTTATATAGACTCTGTA
>CAJHQQ010002552.1:0-62542 GCA_905132885.1 Moricandia moricandioides
TGTAAAATCTGCGATGTGACGTCGAGCTTTAGAACAAACAGCCGTTTCTCCATCTTTGAACGGTTCTGAATTGTTCCTCCACTCCCAACAATCCAACACCACCAGATTCATTAACACACACAGAGTTTTATGTTTCTATATATATATATATTATCATATGAATCATATCTAATTATTCAATGTTACAACATATATTCGATGATGCAATATGATTTACCTTTTAAGGGAATGGACGAAATTTAAATGGTTATCTTAGTCCCATGTGGTATAAATTCTTCCGATAGACCTATTGTTGTACCTATATCGTTTTCAATCAAATCGAGACCACTCGTAAAAGTTTGCAAATAGTATGTAATGTACAATTTAGGTATAAGTCCAACAACAAAATGTATACTTAGGCATACCTTAAAATGTGATTAAGGAGTCTATAAACTTGTTCTTTTGAGAAAGCTTTCAATCTTGAAAACTTATTTTTCGCCTACTCCTTCTGCTGCCATCTCTTTTATTTTTATACTTTTCAGTTTGGCAATAAACAAGTGTTAAAGAAACAAACTTATTCCTTGGAGAAATAATATTATATCAATGTATCTAATGGTACGTTGAGTTTTTCACTTTTTCGTGTTGCATGTATGATGTATCACATATTAAGCCAAAAGGATTACAAAAGAAAAAAAAAAGAGTAGACTGTGACAATGAAAGGTGAGGAACCATCACTTTAATAATCATTCTCTTTGCTAAACAACTCACAGCCACACACAAACACCAAAGTATTCGATTCTCTCATGGTGAAGAAGCGAATAATGCATGTTCTGAGAGAAAGCTATCCGCAATGATTCATTCATGCTTAAAGCTTCTTTAACACATTACGATACATGTATCTTGTACGTAGAAATATATAAAAAAGACCCATTCTCATAAAAATATCAACATTTCATGTTATGCAGAGAGTCTCTCTTAGGACACATGGATTAAAACTAAGGATTACCAAACCCACTCACTCACTCCAAACCAAAAAATAAATAAATAAAATCATCTCTTTTGGATTCCTTTACTCATAAGTCAACTCTCATATATTTATATCTTCTCCTATAAATACCCTATACATCCTCTTCATCCTAAACTACACAACAATCACAAAACATATATAAATCCTCAAAGATCTTATCTCTCTCTCTCCAAGATGGACCACGAGGAAATACCATCAATGCCCTCAACGCCGGCGACAACACCGGGAACTCCAGGAGCACCACTCTTTGGAGGGTTCGAAGGGAAGAGGAATGGGCATAATGGAAAATACACACCAAAGTCAATCCTAAAAAGCTGCAAATGTTTCAGTGTTGAAAATGAGGCACTTGAAGATGGAAGACTCCCTCCTGTCTCTTGCGCTCTACCTCCTCCTAATGTCTCCCTCTACCGTAAGGTACGTACTTGTACATTAAAATTTGTTACCCCTCTCATATATATAAGCACATAAATAATTCATTTTTGACCAATATATATCTATACGTGTATGTGTACAGTTGGGAGCAGAGTTTGTTGGGACATTAATACTGATATTCGCCGGAACAGCGACGGCGATTGTGAATCAGAAGACAGATGGAGCGGTGACGCTTATAGGCTGCGCCGCCTCGGCTGGTCTGGCTGTTATGATCGTTATATTATCGACGGGTCACATCTCCGGGGCACATCTCAATCCGGCAGTTACAATTGCATTTGCTGCTCTTAAACACTTCCCATGGAAACACGTCAGTTACTTTAAGTTTCTAACTTTTACTACAATTTTGGGTGTTGTTGAGAAACACGGCAGTTACTTATTTATTTTAAACAATTTTTCGGACGTTACTGAGAAATACGTCAACATGCACATGCACACGCAACTTCAAGATATATGAGTTAATTAAGATATACTACAAATTTTGATAATTCAATGCGATTTGTTTTTTTCTTTCCTTCTTTGGAGTGTTTTTTTGTTAATGTCTAAGTAATTTAATGTGTAAAAAAATAAAATAAAAAACTAGGTGCCGGTGTATATCGGAGCGCAGGTGATGGCGTCGTTGTGTGCAGCGTTTGCGCTAAAAGCAGTGTTTGAACCAACGATGAGCGGTGGGGTGACGGTGCCAACGGTGGGTCTCAGCCAAGCTTTCGCTTTGGAGTTCATAATCAGCTTCAACCTTATGTTTGTTGTCACTGCCGTTGCCACCGACACTAGAGCTGTAAATCTTACACTACATTTGTAAAAAGAACAAAAACAGTTGAAACACTTGTCAGTGTCTGAAAATGAAAAATAAAATGACAGGTGGGAGAGTTGGCGGGAATAGCGGTAGGAGCAACGGTCATGCTTAACATACTCATAGCTGGGTAATATTACTCACTAGATCGATCTAAATCACCTTTAATTGTCTCTTCTTGAATCTTATTTACATATATATATATTTATGTTTATATATATTTATGTTTTGGTGATCATGATTAACAGACCTGCAACATCTGGTTCGATGAATCCTGTAAGAACACTAGGTCCAGCCATTGCAGCAAACAATTACAGAGCCATTTGGATTTACCTTACTGCCCCTATACTTGGAGCGTTAATCGGAGCAGGCACATACACGATTGTGAAGCTGCCAGAGGAAGACGAAGCACCCAAAGAGAAGAGGAGCTTCAGGAGATGATCCATTTTTAATCTTCAAATCCCTTTTCGCCATGTTATTCTCTGTGTTGCATTACTATGTGTATAATATAATCTCTGACGCGAGATATATATTTATAATATAAGCTTTTGAAAACATTGGTCAGACTCAGAGCTCATAACAAATTCAATCAACCACCGTAGAGGTGCATAGCTTGTAACTTCGTCTCTAAGATATTGAAACAGTGATATAGAAGCAGAATCGGAACGTATAAGGACACCAAAAAAAAACAGAAGAGCAGATGTTTATGAATACAACAACGGACTTACGGTTCTAATTACGGTCCATGCAAAACCATATATGGACTTATGGGTCTCATTTGCCTTTAATTGAGAGTAGCCCATTGTTTTGTGATATAGGAGCAAGAAAGGGATGATGGGCTTACATATGTTTAAAAGGTCAATCAATGTATGCAGCCAAGTTGTTTAGGATTGATTAATCAAATCAATTAGAGAGCAATTTTGATTACTAGGCTTCATGTCATTCATGGATGTTCTTCTTTTCTTTTTTCCTTTTTGCTAAAAAAGAATGAGAGGGTGGTCCATATATCTTTGGATGTGGAGGTTGGACCGACAAGGTAATCTAGGAGGAGATATAATGTCTAAATTGATTAGACAAAGCAAACATAAAAACAAAATACATCACCTCCACAAGTCACTATGATGAAACAAAAGATATGTACTTTTGTAACTAAAGCTGGAGGGCTTCTATTTTCCAGCAGATGAATGTTTTTTTTTATATTTTCAATAGATGTTGGGGAATCATATGTTGGTGATAAGTTCACATTTGGATGTACTGTAGATTGAAACGGTATGTCCAGTTCGTAACTGATCATTGCCTTACTACATATCTTAAGATTGCAATTATATACTGTTTATAATAACATATGATGTGAAGCAGTAGCGATTAAAAGACTTGAAATCTCGAGAGATAAAAAAAAAGTCTTGAAAGATTTGATAGGAAAGAAGGACTAGGCAAACGCCCACAACAAAGATGTTTCATCCGGCAGCTAGTTAACAAATGATAGTTAATTACATTGGAGAGCTAATTTTTTCTTTTAAATCTCGCTTAAAGACAATCTTCAACCTTTATGAATCAACATAGGTTTTTGCTTGATTAACCACATATACAACTTAAACATAAAAATAATAATACCAGTTTAGTTCACTTATACTAATGGTGTATGGTTTTGTGACTTAACGAAAACAAACAACTAATTAATGATTAGTGATATATATTATGTGAGATAGATGTGATTTTTAGGTTTGGACATTCAACCGAAAACGGGAGAATGGGTTAAAATTTGAAACGAAAGTGATTGTCGGGGAGATTTGCTTCATAATACTTGTCCAAAGTGCTAACTTACCTAACACTTAACCAAATAAAAGACAGCTTCTTCATTTTGGGTTTTTGAATCAAACGTCTCACCTAAACCCTAGATGACCGGAATTTCCTACGTACATACTGTGTATATATGTTTATGATTCTAAAACATTTAACGTTTTATAACGAAAAAAATATAAGAAATTTACAAGGTGGCAACAAAGACAAACTCATTTGATAAAGATAGAGCTACTTATACATTTATTAGAATAATGTATAACATGAAATCATGAGCACTCATTATTCATGTTCTCAAATCTATCAATAATTCAGATTAGTACAGCATTAGTTTTTCCTTCTCCTTTTTTTTTCAAGTGTTCACTACTATACGGTTACATGTGTGGGGGCTCTGTAGCTCTAGGTCAGATTGCACACATCAAAACTCTCCTTTTTTCTTTAAACATCAATCACTTTTGAAAAAAAAAAAGGGTCACATGTCCCTCCAATTCCATAAATAGAACTCACACTTCACTTCCCACGACCACATCACTGAACATAACATCTACATTATACTTTTATTTTTTCCCCTTCTCTTTGTATATTCTATATAGGCTATATACACAAAAGTAAACATGGATCCTTCCGTCAGAGGAGATCAGGAAATGTTAAAAATCAAGAAACGATGTTATCAAGATCTTGAGTTAGGTTTAACCATTTTGCCACATGGTAAGACTTCATCAGAGCTCAATCTCATCGATTCTTTCAAAACCAGCTCATCATCGACTTCTCATCATCAAAAACATTTGGATGATCCGAGAACGTTTTCGTGCAACTATTGTCAAAGAAAGTTCTATAGCTCACAAGCACTAGGCGGCCACCAAAACGCTCATAAACGCGAACGTACCTTAGCCAAACGCGGTCACTACTACAAGATGAGTCTCTCTTCTTCCTCCTCCTCCTCATCCTCTCCTTCTTCGGCATTTGTGTTTGGCCACGGTTCAGTCAGCAGATTCGCGAGCATGGCATCGTTACCTTTACATAGCTCGGCGAGTAACAGATCGACGCTAGGGATTCAAGCTCATTCAAAGATCCATAATCCCTTTCAAATAAGACAAACAGCGAGTTTAAGCCATGTTTTCAAACAGAGTTTTCACCAGAAATCGCCTAACGGTAACAGTGGATATTTCAAGAGCAAGCAAGAAGATCATAATCAGTTTAAGAAGATTGACTTGACTCTTAAGCTATGATCTACCAGTTGTCATCTCTTCTTTTAGTCTTTATTATAACTTTTTCGTTTTTTACTATCTTTTGATTATTATCTTTGTTTGATGTAATGATTGACTGCAAGATCTGTTCCAGTATCATTAATTAAGCTGTACCTTTTTCCTTGGTATATTGTTGTGTTGTGTAAACTCAATATCTAGTACAATACTCAAAACTTATATTAACTGAATTATGGAGAAAGTTATAGGCATTCGGCAGTTATTATTAGATTGGAGTAAAAAATAATGGATAACATGATATATAATATTCACAGAAAAGAATGTGTCATGTAAATAAAAAGATAGAATTACAAAAATGCTGTGGAGTATAGTCATTGAAGAAAAGGAAACATGCCCTACGTTTACACGCATTATTGCCCACTATATTGTCACCCGATTTATTAGGCGTGAACTGACTTTAGTCAATCAACTGATGTATCATATACAGTTTTGCAATATGAATTAGTAAACACATTTATTATGTAAAAATAAACTATACCAGAGTGGAGGGTTTCATATGATATCAAATGACAATAAATCAGCATAAACAAGATTTTACGTTTGAAATAAAACAAAATATAAAGTGGATGCAACGTGATTATCGAAGAGAGGTCCTACCTGTGGTTAAAAGAAACGGACATTAATCCACAAGTGAAGAGTTCTTCGTCAGAGGTTGTTGTTTTCATTGCCATGTGACTATTAAAGTTACATTTAGTCTGTCCTTTCTAATCTAATCTTGTCATGTGGCTATTATTATCCCACAGTGTTATCACCATTATGTGAATCAACAATTAACTATAATTTAATCTAATCGGTTACCAACTCTGATAAAATGATCAGATTAATGCATATAGTTGTATCCTTTGTAATGACTTGGCAAACAAAAAAAAATTGCAATGATATGTGACCATGTGGGTGAGAGGGATATATCAGTGAAAATTAATTATTATCATGGATTTACTGAATTATAACTCAAAGATTCTGTGAAGTTTGCTTTAGCCGGGGTCTGTATCAAGTTGATGTTTACATTAATTATATAATAATGCTAATCATTGCAATTAACAATCAATATTTCCACAAATCAAGATGTTAACAATGCGGAAATCATGTTGCTATGCACCATAATTACCTTACTAATCCCTCAGATTATCCTAATATGTCACATCAATTAAGATTTGTATGTAGATACCAAAGTCATGTTTCAGTGGAAAAAGATCCAAAATTCTCTAGACAATGACAATTTGCACTCCGAAGCTTATTAGATGCCAAAACAAATGCAAAAGAGAATAGTAATTGCATCAATACTATAAATCTCATAATACTGTTGTTTAAAACCAAAACCGAATTAACACACATCTAACTATAGTAGACTGCATTCAGCTGGCTTGTCCCTTTTAACTTCTGGTGTTTTACAGTGAATCCACACTATGGAATAAAAATGAATAAAGAACACATTCATGGAGTTGCTCCTATGTTAAGGAACACTAACAATTGGTTTGGAAGTCACCAAAGTCAGTCACAAGTGTTAGCTAGTAAGTTCCTAAGGGGCTAAAGAAGTCATTATTCATTATACAAGCTTAACTTTAAAGCACTTTCAATGGAAACAAGAAACACCACGATTCCACTAACATGCACTTCTGAAACAGTCTTGTATATGTGACTGCCCATGCTCATAATTATGCATTAAGGAGTAGTTTCTACACAACCTGTAAGCTAAGATCCCAGCCAACAATAGAAAACAAATGTGCAACTGAGTTTATTATTGGGAGCATATCCAAATGAAAGAGAGTCATGTACTCACATACACACTGCATTTATGAGGAACCAAGCAGTGGAAAGCCGAAGAGGCTAATGGCTAATTCTGCTCGACATAAGATTTAACGCTTTCCATCCATCTAACGTACTCAACTTTACTTTTGTTCTTCATATAAGCATGCAAGAACACAGCAAGGTCGTCGCTTATACCCCTCTCCTCTAAAAACCGATAAAGAGAGTCTTGGAGCTCATCATCCAGTTCCCTGTAATAACAAGAGGCAAACACACAATAATTTCATCTGTTGCACATAGTAGTCCTATAGTTCAAGAAAAGGATCAAGTTGTCAGCGTACTCAAACTCTGGTCCACCGTAGGAAGACGGCGAACTGTTAACGCCTTTACGAATGCAGAGCTTGGAAATCTCAATGTTATCTGGCCAAGCAGAACACATGATCTCCAAGGATTCACCAGGAATGGCCTTAGAGATGTTGACAACGAAAGTGATGTGAAGAACAAAGTCAGGTTCAGTGCTGGTGGATTTTGACGACGGAACTGATCTATCAAACATGGTTGCCTCCACTTTAATGTCTTCTTTATCCCCAAACTTCCTCTTCAAGGTAATCCACTGCTCTCCAGGCCGCTCCTCCACAGTGAATGGACCATAACTGCTAGGAGACTGCGAACATGTACAATCAAAGCGATCACTGTATCAACAACCTAAGTTTCTCAGATCACATCTACGTAACTCTTGTGCCAAAATCAGATTCAAGGAAGGCTTAAAGTATCTACCTTTCTGCCACCATTGACAAGGAATAATATAAAGATTGAAGACTTAAAGTGCCATAACCTGAAGAGGAGGAGAGTGATTGAGTTCGTAATCGATCTCATTACGGATGAGTCTGCAAATGTTTCCTTGGAAAGCTGATTTCTGCATTTCAGAGACGTAACTCCCCGAGCTTAGACATCTCCCTCTCATCAAAAAGTTTCGATTTTGATTCGAGGGTAAACCGATTTTAGGGTTCCGAAACGCAATCGAGGGTGACGAAGTAGAGAAGACGGTTCTTCTCAGACATCTGACGAATCGAGCCATTGACAGCGATGAGATGAACGCGACGGTTTGTAGGGTTTAACAGTTTTTAAAGAGATTCAATCGTACGGTCAATATCATGCGTTATATTTTCGGGGAAAGTAATCTACACCGTCGATTGAGATTAATAAAAGTCAGAATATGGTGTTTCCATCGAATCGCGCGTGCTAGTTAAATTAATCTGGACCGTCAAAATATGATATTTACTGTAACTAACAAATAATAATAATTGGCGGCAAATGCGATTCTCCCGCCCATCTCGGACCAATGAGGGATTTAAGTTGTGTTGTTGCTACATTTTCTAGGTCTTATTAGTGCCAAGAGACACTTTCTTTCTCATTAACGCTTCAAATGGCGACGGAGTACGAGCGGAAGAGATTGGAGAACATAAGGCGTAACGATGAAATGATGGCGGCGCTCAACGTCCGTGCCAAAGCTTCTCTTCTCTCCGCCGCAACCAAACGCCCTCGAGACGAATCTAAGTCTTATAAAAAGAAGAAGGAGAAGCAAAGCAAGCCTGAAACGCCTTTTGTTATGCGGAAGTCTCTACGCACCAGAGGCTTGGATCCAGATTCCGTTGGTTTACCGGATTGGTTCTCAGATTATCCTAAACGCATTCCTCCTCCTCCTCAGTACGCATCGGCTTCTCTGCAGAAATCATCGGCTCGTTTATTGGCTCCTCTTCCCTTTGATAAGGCTTATGATGGAGAGGACTCTTATAAGAAGTTCGTTGGGACTCTGCTGTTGGGTACTACTACGAGTAAGTCTATGGTTAATGGAGATTTTAAGGATGATTGTAGCGCTAGGAGGAGATCTACTCGCCTGTCTAATGTTGTTGTTAATAAGGAAGAACATGGTGGTTCTCCTATGCTGAGTTCTGGTAATGATTATTTGAAGAAGCAAGTTGTTAAGCTTGAATTTGATAGGGAACCATCTTTGAGTTTAGAACCGCATAACGTAGCACGTGTTGTTCCTGGGAGGATTTTTGTTGTAAAGTTCATGCCTTGCGAGAATGTTAAGCTGCTTGCTGCTGGGGACAAACTTGGGAATGTTGGTTTTTGGGATTTGGATTGCCAAGGTGAGGATGATGGGATCTATCTGTTCCATCCCCACACTGCCCCAGTTTCATCTCTTGTCTTTCAGCAAAACTCTTTCTCAAAGGTTAGTTTTTGATTAAAGGAGTGTATTGAAACTTTGGTTGGAGAAGTTTCTTATTAGCTCTTTTTCGTTTTTGCAGGTTATTAGTAGCAGCTATGATGGTCTTATCCGGATGATGGATGCTGAGAAGTCGGTTTTTGATCTGGTTTATTCTAGCAATGATGCTATATTTTCCCTCTCGCAGAGGCCCAATGATGAGCAATGCTTGTACTTCTCTGAGGGATATGGAATGTTGAATGTATGGGACCTCCGAGCAGGAAAGTCAATTTCCCACTGGGATTTACATGAACACAGGATAAACTCAATAGATTTCAACCCGCAAAATCCCCAGGTTATGGCTACAAGCTCCACAGATGGGACTGCTTGCCTTTGGGACTTGAGAAGTATGGGAGCTACAACACCCAAAACATTAAAGACTGTGAATCATTCTAGGGCGGTGCACTCTGCTTATTTCTCTCCTTCTGGTCTTTCACTTGCTACTACAAGGTTTGTTTTCTTACGTGGTTTAAAAACTCACATCAGATGATAGTTTGTTTCGTTTGAAACATTAAGATATGCTCCACACTTGTTAAGATTCATTATCTCTCTACTTTTTGGTATATAAGTAGAGATCACCATTGCCTAGAAGCACTTGTGTGTTCAAATCACTTTACTCATAAAGAAATCCTTGATGGTTTCCATATGTTACTATTCTAATCCTTTAAAGCATGTCTATGGTGAAACTGATTGCTATGTAGCTCCCTCGTATATACTTCTTGTGGAATGCTAATGTAAGCTCTTGCTTTGTTTTCCTTGCAGCGTTGACAACTATATTGGTATTCTAAGTGGCGCCAATTTCGAGGATATTTCCATGATATCACATGATAATGCCACCAACAGGTGGATCTCCACTTTTAGGTATGCTCCACAACATAATAAGCTCCAATACACTTTTTTTTTAGTACTTGTGTTACGACCCCTAAAAATGTAATTGCCACAAGTCTTTCATTATATTCCTACGAGCATTGAAAAGTAGGCATTGGTGTCATCTACTTTTGATTTGCAGGGGAGTATGGAGCTGGGATGATTCATACATCTTTGTGGGCAATCGTTCTTCAAAAGGGATTGATGTGATCTCAACGAAACTAAAGAGAAGAGTGAAGGAACTGCATGACCCTCTTATGAAAGCTATTCCTTGCAGAATCCATTGTCATCCTCTTAATGTTGGGGTGCTTGGGGATCCACGGCTGGAGGACAGGTCTATGTTTGGACACCAAAATAGCATTTTTCAATCAGCAGGAAGTGTTGTTTGGTTTTGTTATGTTGGACAGAAATGCTATTTGTTTGTTTCTAATTAACTTAAAAGTTAAACTAATCCTTGCGTTTATGTATTCATCCTGAAGTGAGTAAATCCAAATGAATAATATCGCATTGATTACTGAATTAGTTCCAAAAACAATATAAGAGTGTATGTTTCTTTCTTCATCTACCACCTAAGTTTCCTTTCTAATAATCTCACAGAGGCCTAGGAGAATCCACATTTGTTTGATTCTTCTGTACATTGCCCTGCTCGATTTTGATTCATCTTTTGGTGGGAGTTTAGTAGATTAATCTCCTTGTGTTTTGGTTGGAGCAGGTTTCTTTGCTTCCAAAACGATCTCTTCGATTTTTCCCAGTCTATTATTCATCTCCGTTAGCTCCTCCTGAGACTTGGTTGCTGCTGCTTCTTCTAAGGCCTTCCTTTCAGCTTCTTCTTTCTCTTTCTTTTCTTCTTCTCCCCAAGTTCCTGAAAATATAAGCAACATTGGGCAAAAAATGGGAGTTTGATGATGAGAAAACTGACAGCGTCCATGATCTTCATTTTACGGCGAGCAACCAGATACACAGCTGTAACAAAGCACCATTGAGAACCTTAACAGATAGTGAAGGGGGTGAACTGAGAGATACCTAGAGACGGGATAATGAATTGCACAACATGCCAGTCAAGCCTTAACACAAAGAAAAACCCATACGAGGAGTGCACAACTTAGTTTCAAAATAGATAACAGTTGAAAGTACCCAAATTTATTCTGTACGTCTCATCGTAGCGAGAAGATTCCCGTTTCACGTCGGATCCTATAGTGTTTCAAACAGGTCGACAATCCGACCCTGCCACGAAGCATCCTGATTTCTCTCCTGCGCCACGACTCTCTAAACAAATCCGTGGCTACTGGGTACCCGAATAGAACCGGGTATCAACTTACAGATTCATCACTTATACCAACCGGTCTGATTCGATTCTTAATAATTAACCAATTTGATCTTAGGACAAATAAATAGAATAATATGAATTATTCTTTATGGAAGCAATTAGCATTTCACTTGTTCTAGAATATTTTTGATTTAGAATAATTTTACAAATGAAACTTAGAAGTTTTTTTTTATGATAATAAAGTATTCATAAATCTTTTATTCCACATAAAATGCATTCCAATTACACCCTTAATGAAGTTGGGATCTGAGATCCAGATTTTTTTTGTCAATAATTTTTGCCAATAGTCTCTTTTACTTTTGCCTTTTTTTCCAGCTTTGGTGACTGTTGGTTAGCTAAGATGTGGACCTCTTTTTCTCAATTAATATTCTAATTATTATATTATGATGCCTTAGGGAAACGTATTGTCTTGGATTTAACCATGGCAAATTAGTGGCATGCCTCAACAACACATTTCATTATTTTCAAGATAGAGAAAGTTGAACTTTTCATACATCTTTTTAGTTTGTACTAGTATTTAAACACATTATTATATACTACTACTTTATATTTAAAATATGGTTTGCTGTCCAGAAAATAACATATGCTTTACACAGAAAATTGATGGCCTAAAGAATGTAAGGAAAATTATTGGTGCCATTACATTCAATAAATACGTTTAGATTAGTATTATTTTCCCCCAAAATCGTTTATTGTGTACTATCTATCACATACTTTTGCACCATAATTAGCCGCATTAATTTAAATGGTTACTCGATTTCAAGTCAATTTGAAAGGGAAAAAGGTGGTCTCGAGACAAAAGTCGAGCCAAAGATAACGAATATTAAGCTTTATATTGGACCCCATAATAAATTATTAAAGCATCATACCGCCAAATATTAATTTGATTTTCTAAGGCAAACCATTAAATAAAAGCGATTTTTGTAACTGAGCCGTTTATTGAAAATAAAGTAAATTATCAAGAAAGAAAACGTATTTAATTTTATGGAAGTAATATGATTAGGCATTGTTAATTCAAGATTCTCAAAACTAATACTCCTTCTCCTTCATTCAACTTGTTAATCGAAAAGTGTAAACATTGGAAATCCCAAAAGAGGAGTCCTTGGCATTTTGTGTAATTACGTTAAAGTGGAAAGGGTAAATAAACTGTCATCAGTTTTATAAAGAAGCAGTAGTAGTCTTCTTCTTCCACCTCAAGAACTTCCCTTCCGTCCGGCTGCTCTCTGCCGCCGGGAATAATCTATCTCCGGCGGTCAAAGAAGTTTGAGGAATGGCGTTAAATCTATAGAGGGAAAATGCTGTGCCGGAAAAACTCAAGCGTGGTGGATAGAGGAAACGTTCCGGTTTATCTCAATGTATACGATCTAACTCCCATCAATGGCTATGCTTACTGGTTTGGCCTTGGCGTTTACCATTCTGGTGTTGAAGGTTAGTCTTGGTTCTTGAGTTCTAGAGACTCTCAGATCTAAATAATGATTAATCGTTTTATTAAAGTTCATGGGATAGAGTATGCTTATGGAGCTCATGAATATCCAAGCACGGGAATCTTCGAAGGGGAACCGAAGCAATGCGAAGGGTTTACGTTTAGGAAATCGATTTTGATTGGAAAGACGGATCTTGGGGCATTGGAAGTGAGAGCTACGATGGAGGAACTTGCAGAGAAGTACAAAGGAACTTCTTACAATCTCATCACCAAGAACTGCAACCATTTCTGCGATCAAATTTGTGTTAAGTTAACCGGCAATCCAATTCCTAGTTGGGTTAACCGTCTTGCAAGAATCGGTAAACTCTCTGGTAACTCCCTTTCAATCCTTTGTTGTTTCTTTGAGCCTCTAAAACAAGTGATACTTCATTTTTAAAGTCTTAGCCTTTGGTAGACTAAAATGTGAGCTTGAAAGATTCCATCTTTATGCTTTGATCGATAAGAACAGCTTGGGGTTTGGCATAAAGTTTCCATCTTGATGCATTATTTTGGGAAGGACTCTGTTTTCTATGCTCTGTTTTTAAAAAAAAATTGTAGGATTCATGTGCAACTGTGTGCTTCCTGCGACCATACACGCGACCAAGCTCGGGAATAACCGAGACAAATTATGTGAAGCAGAAACTGAGAAGAAGAAACTGACGAGCAGAGAGAGCTCTACGACGATTGATACTCCTTCCTCGTCTCCTTCTGTTCAAGTTCGTGGTCGAAGCAGGAAAAGGCGTCCTCCTCCTATGCATCCTTCATCCCCAGTTATTCTCGGCTCTTCCTCCTTTTGATTTTGCTGCTTAAAAAATCCTCTCTGTTTCTTCTCTTTACTTCCCACCTTAATTGCGATTGTGCTTTGTAATCTTTGTTAATATGCAAACCTTTTTTTTCTTTCTGTAATCTTATTTACACTTTCGGATTAACAATTTTTCACACAATTACGTATAAATCCAGTCTTAGTGAATATATTAATCAGAATCAAGAAAAAGAAGTAAAGTGAAGAAGCATCAATCTACGGACTTGCTTCTTAAAAGATATTAAAGGAGAATGTATGCCATAAACTTTTTTAGATTGATTACTTTCGGCAGTATCTATTTAAAAAAAATTCGAAAGCAGAGGCCTGATATTAAAACATGAGCTAACTAACACCAAAGCTTAGCAGAAATTTTGAGTATAAATCAAAATTCTAAAGGGTATCAACTGAGCCGAGACTCTATTACGTTGTACGTTTTTTTATGATTAGGCGAGAGCATTTTCAAGTTGTCTGAGACAAGTTTATCCAGTTAAACTAAATCACATTAAAGGCTTTTAATTAACCAAACTGAGTTTTAACATTACACATGTTGAAGTCTAGTCTAAAGAAATAACGAGAACTCTAGTCCATTCATATTCTCAATCAGGAACACCGATGGGAACCAATCTTGTCCCTTAGATGAGACCACATAGTTTCAAAACTTAAACCACTAAGTTGAGATCTTCTTCTCGAGATCAGAGAACATCTTTATTAACTTAGCATCAGACCACATCTTCTCCGTAAGATCTTCGATTTTTACAGAGCGACCCATAGCATTCCTCATAGCCTGGAAAGATGAGATAAAAAAGTCAAATCAAAAGCTTCTTGTTATGTTTCTTTATTACGCATTGGACGTTTGGTTGTTTGACCTCTTGACGTTTCTCCTCGAGTTCTGGTATCCAATGTCCAGTTACCTTATAACCTTGCAAAATCAAATCACAATTTATTCGACTGCAAAATCAAAGAAGTAAAATAAGATAGGGCACATCTCAACCTCTCCATACCAAAGTAACAACCCAGAGTGGCTCCTGCACCTCGAGTTAAGACATCTACTATTCCTATTCCTCTTCCCTTAGACTCTACAAATCACAAAACCCAAAAAAATTACAAGTGTTGATCTTAAGAGATTGCTCGTGAACAACTTTACCATAGCTTCTTCTCCGGTACGAAGAGAAATTACGGGCAGCAGATATCCCCCCGCGAGTTACCTGCGACGAATCAACGCCTTAGGAAAAAAAAAAGGATAATCATAACCAGAGCTTCCAATTACCTGCGCAAATCTCAGAATAGGGGGCATGGTCAGGTAACTAGGGTTCGCTCTCTTTTCTTAGACACCATGGTCGGGCAGGCTCAATGCTATTGTATGTATACTTTTGGGCCCTAACCCGACTCTTCTTCTTCTTCTAAATTAAAAAAAAGAAACTTAAAACCCCTTTCTCTTTTCCTTTTCTCTCTACAAATTTAATATTAGTTTTTTTCTTTTTCTGATTATGTTTATTTTTCACTACACGACACTAGAGCTGTAAATCATAATTTTGAAAAGAACAAAAAGAGTTGAAGCACTTGTCCTGTGTCTAAAAATGACAGGTGGGAGAATTGGCGGTCATGCTTAACATACTCATAGCTGGGTAAACTCACTCACTCGCTAACAGATTGATCTAAGTCACCATTGTTACTTGTTGATTATGATCAACTTCAGCTCCGATGATGAATCCACTAGGTATTTACATTTTTGAAAAGAATATACTGAAAAAAGATTCGGCCCAAGTAAATCAAACATGGGCTCGCAGCCGAATATTATCAAAAAGACGTAGCCCATTAGACGAAAAGAGCGTAGTTATCTGAGAAAAATAACAAACCAGAGGAAGGGAAGTCTGAACCCTAATGCTGCCAAATCTTAGATCGGTGCTTGTTCGGGGAGGATCCCGCCGTAATTTTGGAGCATACCTTGGAAACGATGGTAAGCTGCCGCATGTAATGTGATTTTCCCGGGATCGATATTTTTGATTGTTTTTTTGGGATTGCAGAGAGGAAGGGAGGCAGAAGAAGAAGAAGACAGGTCTCCGGCGATAAGATTGATTTGTTTGGCAAATATTTGACATATGGATATTGTGCTGTCACTGGTTGGGGTGAGTGATTACGCATTATATATAGTATTTGAGACAGATTATTAACCTTATACTAATAATCGTGATTTACCTCAGCAATTATCCAGATGATAGAATACCGTCGAACTCTAGAAAAAGATTTCGATGAAAGTCGTGGCTTGGTATTGCTTTCTATTTCTTTTTTAATCTTTTAAAAAAAAAACGAAACTCTTCCTCTTATTTTACGCACGCTTTTGCAGGAATCAAAGACGACCTTCCGTGATGTCCTTCGTTGGTTCGGTGCTTGATGCTTGTGAACAAAAAAACAACAATAATCTATTAGTATGAGAGCAATGTCATCTTTGTCCTTTACATCAACTAAACGGATGAATAGTTTATTAATTAAAGAGTTCAGTCTGATTGTCATAGCAAAATTCATTATGGCTTGTTCAACCATTAATTATATAATGATTTTCTTTTGGAGATTTAATATAGCTAGTAGACTTGTATATTTGTTCACACCATACGTTTTATGATGCTATGACTTGACACGATAATTAGGATCTACCAATCTTGTCCTTTAGATGAGACCACATATTCTCCAAACTTAGACCACTAAGTTGAGACAACATCTTCTTCTCGACATCAGAAAACATCTTTACAAACTTGGCATCAGACCACATAAACAAGAGAGATAGAGAGATAAATATGCTTAAACGTAACAGCAAATAGTGTTGACCTAAACTTGAAGATAGCTTGAAGAGCAAGCTAATTGGGAATCCTAATCTAAATTGGAGTTATCTTTATTTTAGGAGTTATCTAAATAAAGAATATTAGTTTAGGAGTTATCTAGTTTAATATAGGATTAGGATTCACATACGAGTATATATATTTGAGACAATCGAGTTTTGATTGTCTTGAGAAAGTTTGGTTTTGTGAGAGAGCTTTGTTGTTTGAGAAAGTTTTTCAAAGCTTGAATAAAAGAGTGTTTTATTCATATCTCTGTGTCAATCGAAATCTTCTACAATCACTTTAATTGGTATCAGAGCTTTCTTGTAACCCACGGTTTCCGTATTCTCCAAGAGTGAGTTCAAATTCTTCTTTATCCCTTGCTTGCGAGCTCTCATGATTCCATACCCAGTTTCTTGCCTCATCAAACGTTACATCCCGACTCACTATGATTTTCTTTTCTCTTGGATCATACAGGCGATATGCTTTTGTTCCAGGTTCGGTTCCAAGATGCACTAGCATCCGAGACCTATCATCAAGTTTACGCAGAAGACTTTTCTCGATTTTTGCATATGCTATGCAACCGAAAATACGCAGATGACTGAGGTTCGGCTTCTTTAGTCTGTAAGATTCATATGGTGTTTTGTCTTTTACTGCTCTTGTTGAGATCCTATTCAACAGATATGTTGAATGACGTATTGCTTCACCCCAGAAATAATTTGGCATGTGAGTATGTTTTAAAGTACTCCTGGTCATTTCCATCATGGTTCTGTTTCTTCTCTCTACCACGCCGTTCTGTTGGGGCGAATATGGTGCAGTAAGATGTCTTCTTATCCCTGTTTCTTCACAAAATGAGTTAAATTCATGGGATACAAACTCTCCTCCTCTATCAGTTCTAAAGACTTGAATCTTCTTTCCACTTTCTTTCTCAATAATCATCTTCAACCTTTTAAATTTCTCAAAAGCTTCTCCTTTTTCCTTTAGTAATATGGTCCACATGTATCTTGAGTGATCATCAATGATAACAAATATGTATCGTTTTCCTGCTGGTGTGCTCGGAGAGATTGGTCCACATAGGTCGCCATGTAGTAGGTGAAGTACTTCTTCTGCCCGATAAGAAGCTTGATGTGGGAAAGGCTTTCTAGTTTGCTTACCTAACAGACATGATCCACATACTTCGTTACTGTTATTTATCGCTGAAACACCATGTACTAATCCCTTTTGTACCATTGATCTCATCGTTTCATAATTCACATGTCCCAACCTCGCATGCCATCTACATGAATCATCTTTATTTGATAGAAGAAGACATGTTTCAGTATCCACTCGTCCCATTCTTACTTTATAGAGTCGATTCTTGGCTCTAGTTGTTCTTGCGAGTAGCTTACCCTTATGATCATGCATTGTTAGCAGTTCACCGTGCATTCTTAGAACAAGTTTTGGATTTAAATACAACAAGTTTTGAAGATATCATGGGAAGAATGAAAGCTTATGAAGAACGTATAGGAGATGAGGAAGAAACTAAAGAAGAGAACAACAAACTGATGTATGCAGATAATGATGGACAAAGAAATCTCTGGTACTAACACCACGGGTTTTAAAAATAGAGTAAGCTCCTCTGTTTATGAAGAAACAGAGCAACCTCGCTTAGAAAATGAAGGAATACCTTCACAGGAAGAAGATAATGAAGAAAACAGAGATTCTAATCAACAGTATCTCGAAGAAGAAGGAGTAGAGGATGAAGACGATGGAGTTGTCACACTAAGAAGAAGCACTAGGCAAACATCAAAGCCTAAGTACTTGGAGGAGTATGTTATGATTGCTGAAGAAGAAGGGGAGAAGCTATTATTCTTCATCAACAACGAGCCGTTTGATTGGGAAGAAGCTAGTAAGTGGAGAGAATGGGTACTAGCTTGCGAGGACGAGATCGCGTCTATCAACAAGAACGAGTGTTGGACTCTTGTTGATCTACCAAGAGGAGTGAAGCCCATTGGTCTAAAGTGGATTTTTAAAATAAAAAGGAACTCTGACGGAACCATAAACAAACACAAAGCAAGGCTTGTTGCTAAAGGATATGTTCAGAAGTATGGTGTCGATTTCGATGAAGTTTTTGCCCCTGTAGCAAGGCTTGAGACAATCAGACTCCTCACGAATCTTGCAGCATCTCATGGATGGGAGGTTCATCACCTCGATGTAAAAACGGCCTTTTTACATGGAGAGCTAAAAGAAACCGTCTACGTATCACAACCTGAAGGTTTCGAGGTAAAAGGTGCTGAAATGAAGGTTTACAAACTCAACAAAGCCTTATACGGTCTAAGGCAAGCACCAAGAGCGTGGAACAATAAACTGAATCAGATACTTGTTGAGTTGAAGTTTGAGAAGTGCACCAAAGAACCTTCTGTTTACAGGCGAGAAAACGATGGTAATCTGTTACTTTTGGCAGTGTATGTTGACGACCTTTTCATCACAGGAACATGTATCAAAGACATCAATAAATTTAAAGCGGAGATGAAATTAAAATTTGAGATGAGTGATCTTGGTAGACTGAGTTACTATCTTGGCATGGAGGTACAACAAAGTTGCGAAGGTATTACAATAACACAAAGACGTTATGCGGAGAAGATACTCGAAAATGCAGGAATGGAGCAGTGCAACAAAACTTACACGCCAATGGAGACAGGACTTCACCTGTCCAAGTCCGAGAATGAGAAAGAAATAGATGCCACAGGGTTCAGAAAGAATATTGGGTGCCTAAGGTATTTACTACATACGAGACCAGACTTGTCTTTTGCGGTGGGAGTCTTGAGTCGTTATATGCAAAGTCCAAGAGAGTCACATGAAGCAGCTATGAAGCATATCCTTCGATACTTGCGTGGAACAACAGAGCTTGGGCTAGTGTTTGAAAGATCCAAGAAAGTCATACCGAAGCTTATAGGGTACAGTGACTCAAGCCATAACGTTGACATTGACGATGGTAAGAGTGTAAGCGGACATGTTTTCTATCTTGGCAAAGGACCAATCTCTTGGTGCTCACAGAAACAAGATACTGTAGCACTGTCATCGTGTGAAGCCGAGTTTATGGCTGGAACAGAAGCGGCAAGACAAGGAATATGGTTACAAGACTTGTTAAGCGAGATTACAGGAACTGAGTGTGAAGCTGTCATCATTCGGATAGATAATCGTTCTGCCATTGCGTTGACAAAGAACCCGGTGTTTCATGGAAGAAGTAAACACATCCACAGAAGATACCATTTTATTAGAGAGTGTGTTGAGAATGGACAGATTGAAGTAGAGCATGTCCCTGGAACAGAACAGAAGGCGGACATACTTACAAAAGCCCTTGGAAGAACAAAGTTTACAGAAATGAGAGACCTCATTGGAGTTCATGATGTGTCTAAAAGGAGCTTCAAGTTTAAAGAGGAGATTGTTGACCTAAACTTGAAGATAGCTTGAAGAGCAAGCTAATTGGGAATCCTAATCTAAATTGGAGTTATCTTTATTTTAGGAGTTATCTAAATAAAGAATATTAGATTAGGAGTTATCTAGTTTAATATAGGATTAGGATTCACATACGAGTATATATATTTGAGACAATCGAGTTTTGATTGTCTTGAGAAAGTTTGGTTTTGTGAGAGAGCTTTGTTGTTTGAGAAAGTTTTTCAAAGCTTGAATAAAAGAGTGTTTTATTCATATCTCTGTGTCAATCGAAATCTTCTACAATCACTTTAAATAGCATGCTTCTTTGCGTTGTTTTACCTTTTGACGTTTCTCCTCAAGTTCTGGCACCCAATGTCCAGTTACCTTATAGCCTTTTAATACAAACAAGTTGATTTATCAGCAAAATACAAAACTGCCAACCTCTCCATACCAAAGTAACAACCCAGAGTGGCTCCTGCACTTCGAATTAAGACATCTAATCTTCCTCTTCCCTTAGACTCTATACAATCACAAAACCCAAAAATTGTTGGATTTTTTTATTTTTTTTTACAACCCCACGTAAATTTTTAATCTCTTTTGCTTAGAATCTGATGATTTTTATCTTTGTGTGCTGAAGGTCTTATGTTGTGCTTGGAAAGATGATGGAACCACAGTCTTTAGTGGAGGATGTGATAAAGCAAGCCAAAATGTGGCCCCCTTGTTGTCTGGTGGTCAACCTTTTATTGTTGCTATGCACGATGCTCCTATTGTTGACATCGCTTGGATCCCCGGAATGAATCATTGAAGTAAGATTTTTATTGTCATAAAACTAATTTCCTCCTTCAATGTAATGTATATTGGTTGCCCTTCCAGATATTGGGATACAAGGCAGCAAACTCATGTGCATACACAACAGCTTCCAGATAAATGCTATTCATCCTCTCTTGGTTGTCGGAACTGCTGATAGGAATCTGATTGTCTTCAACTTGTAAAATTCTCAACTACCATTTTGCTCTCTCTTTTCTATGATTAACCGGGGTCTCTTAAGGTGGAGTTCTTAGCTTTTCTAAGAGACGTATCTTAGTTTTTAACTAAGAAAACCTAAGAACCGTCTCTTAAATAAGAACCATAAGAACCGTCTCTTAGCGGGAAAAATGCAAAAAAAAAAAAAAAAAATGAAAAGACAAATTTTACGTTAAAAACCCCACCTTAAGAGACCCGGGTTAATCATGGCCTTATGATTTGTAGGAATGCTGAGTTACTGTTACTCTTTTGTAATGATCTTTTTTTATTGATTTACCAAATCTGCAGACCGAGTTCAAAAGAATCGTGTGTGTCACCACTCAAGTACCAGACGAGGTGTGTTACTGCCTTCCCTGATCAGCAAGCTTGACAAATAAAGTATATTACTGTTGGAAGTTGTTTAATCAAGTCACAGCTTATCTTGATTTTACATTCAAATGCCACAGAGATGGGAATGAGATATATTCTGTCAACGCTCTCAACTTCCACCCGGTAAGCTCTCATTAATGGAAACTGGTAGATGGAACAAATGGTGATTTGGTTTGCTAATTGATTTCTTATTCCCTTGAGTGTAGAGGAGGATGATTCTTTTAGCTTTGGTTTAATATTATTAGACAAGTCTCTTTGTTTCCCCTCAGTTTGGAAATATTTTTTGTCCAAGTACATTCTAAAACATAATGAAAGTTTTTATACAAGGCCTCTTAATATAATTCTATGATTGATAAATTAAGAGTAAACTGATATTATAGGCATTTTGTTTGGAAAGTAGAAAGAGACATCTTTTATCCAAAAACGGAGAGTATCAAAGATGCAAGTGTGAGAAAAGAATAGTTAATGGTTGTTGAGAGTGAGCAAAGAGAGAAAGACAGGTGGGAGTTGATTAGGGGAAGCAGGAGAAGAAAGAGGGAAGCGAAGGACCTGGACTTTCTTTCCCCCTTTGCAAAAACTCCCGCTCCTTCACAGCAGCTGTTCAAACCCTCTCTCTCCACACCCCCCTTTATATAAACACTCCCCACCTGTTTCCTTCTTTCTTCATATCAAATAATTTCTTTCTTTTTTTCTAATTTAAAAAAACATATAAATTTCTGTTTTTCTCCCCCCTTTTGTTTCTTCTGTTTCGTTAAAATAACAACAGAAAAAAAGATAAAAGATCTGAGAGAAAATTTAATCCGATTGAAAAACACTCACAAAGAAACTTTTGAAAACATCTTTTTCTAAGAAAGAGTTGAAAAAGAAAAGAGAAGCACCCCTTTTGTTTCTGAATAATATAAACCAAAAGATGGCAGCGGGGAAAGGAGATTCAAGCTGGGACGATATCAAGAACGAAGGCATCGACCTCGTAAGCATTTTTTTCTTATCCACTACACTCTTTCATACTTAACTTTAACTTTTGCACAGGAGAAAATACCTATCGAGGAGGTGTTTACCCAGCTCCGATGTACAAGGGAAGGTCTCACCAGCGACGAAGGCCACACTCGCCTCGACATCTTCGGTCCTAACAAGCTCGAGGAGAAACAGGCAAAACACCCACCTTGAACTAACAAAACCTTTTCATTTTCTTATATAACACCTTTCATTCTCACAGGAAAGCAAGATTCTCAAGTTCTTAGGATTTATGTGGAACCCTCTCTCTTGGGTCATGGAGTTGGCTGCTATTATGGCTATCGCCTTGGCCAACGGAGGAGTAATTTATATCTCCTTTACTTAACCCCATCTTCTTTCTGTCTCTCTCTTTTTTTTTAACACTTTTTTTTCAGGGAAGGCCTCCGGACTGGCAAGATTTCGTGGGTATCACGGTTCTTCTTATCATTAACTCTACCATTAGCTTCATTGAAGAAAACAATGCCGGCAACGCTGCTGCCGCTTTGATGGCCGGTCTTGCTCCCAAAACCAAAGTCAGTTTGTATACCATTTACATTTGCTCTATCAGATTAAATGGATGTTTAACTTCTCACTTTTTTAAAAAGCTTCTGAGAGATGGCAAGTGGAGCGAGCAAGAGGCTGCTATATTGGTCCCCGGAGACATTATCAGCATCAAACTTGGTGACATTGTTCCTGCCGATGGTCGTCTCCTCGAAGGTGATCCTCTCAAGATTGATCAATCTGCTCTCACTGGTGAGTCTTTACCTGTTACCAAGAACCCTGGCCAAGAAGTTTACTCTGGCTCCACCTGCAAACAAGGAGAGTTAGAAGCTGTTGTCATCGCCACTGGTGTTCATACTTTCTTCGGCAAAGCTGCTCATCTTGTAGACAGCACTAACCAAGAAGGCCATTTCCAGAAAGTGTTGACTGCTATTGGCAACTTCTGCATCTGCTCCATCGCCATAGGTATGATCATTGAGATTGTTGTCATGTATCCTATCCAGCACCGTGCCTATAGAGATGGAATCGACAATCTTCTGGTGCTTCTCATCGGAGGAATCCCTATTGCAATGCCCACTGTTTTGTCTGTCACCATGGCCATTGGATCTCACCGTCTCTCCCAACAAGGAGCTATCACAAAGAGAATGACAGCAATTGAAGAAATGGCTGGGATGGATGTTTTGTGCAGTGACAAGACTGGTACTCTTACACTCAACAAGCTTACTGTTGACAAGAGCATGGTTGAGGTTTTTGTTAAAGACTTGGACAAAGAGCAGCTTCTTGTGACTGCAGCAAGAGCCTCTAGAGTTGAGAACCAGGATGCTATTGATGCTTGCATTGTAGGAATGCTTGGAGATCCCAGTGAAGCTAGACAAGGCATCACTGAAGTCCATTTCTTTCCTTTTAACCCTGTCGACAAGCGTACTGCTATCACTTACATTGATTCTAATGGAAACTGGCACCGTGTCAGCAAAGGCGCCCCTGAACAAGTAAGAAAATGCATATTCTCTCTTTGAGAGTTTTTAAACTTCTTTTCACACTAATTGGTCTCTGTAATGTGTAGATCATTGAGCTCTGTAACCTGAGGGAGGATACAAAGAAGAGAGCTCATGACATCATTGACAAGTTTGCTGACAGAGGACTTCGTTCTCTTGCTGTTGGCAGACAGGTAAAAAAAAGCTTTTATGCCAATCCCAAATGTTTGGAGACAATATCTTTTATTAAAATGCTCTTTTCTTCTATTGGCTATCATCAGGCAGTCTCTGAGAAAGACAAGAACAGCCCTGGGGAGCCATGGCAGTTTCTTGGTCTGTTACCACTCTTTGACCCTCCAAGACATGACAGTGCTGAGACAATCAGGCGTGCCCTTGACCTCGGTGTCAATGTCAAGATGATCACTGGTGACCAGCTCGCCATTGGTAAGGAAACTGGTCGTAGGCTTGGTATGGGTACCAACATGTATCCTTCTTCTGCTCTACTTGGACAGGACAAGGATGAATCTATATCTAGCATTCCTGTTGATGAACTCATCGAAATGGCTGATGGATTTGCCGGTGTCTTCCCTGGTAAAAACAATCAAACTTAATGTAACATTTTCTCTTTATGGATCAACCCAATGAATCTGTTCCATCTGTCTTGATTAGAACACAAGTATGAGATTGTGAAGAGGCTTCAGGAGATGAAGCACATTTGTGGCATGACTGGTGATGGAGTGAACGATGCCCCGGCTCTTAAGAGAGCTGACATTGGAATAGCTGTTGCTGACGCCACTGATGCAGCGAGAAGTGCATCTGACATTGTACTAACCGAGCCAGGTCTCAGTGTCATAGTTAGTGCTGTCTTAACGAGCAGAGCCATCTTCCAGAGAATGAAGAACTACACAATCTACGCAGTTTCCATCACAATCCGTGTAGTCATGGGCTTTATGCTACTTGCACTCATATGGAAGTTCGACTTCTCACCATTCATGGTGTTGGTAATAGCGATCTTGAATGATGGTACTATCATGACCATATCAAAGGATAGAGTAAAGCCTTCTCCACTTCCGGATTCATGGAAACTCAAGGAGATATTCGCCACCGGTGTTGTTCTTGGCACATACCTTGCAGTGATGACTGTAGTTTTCTTCTGGGCTGCAGAGAGCACTGACTTCTTCTCGGTAAGAGAACTCACCTTACTATGAGCACTTTCATTTCACCAGATTCAAGTAAGTATATCTGATGCAGGCAAAGTTTGGTGTGAGATCTATCAGTGGCAATCCACACGAGCTTACAGCAGCTATATACCTCCAAGTTAGTATCATTAGCCAGGCGCTTATCTTTGTCACAAGGTCACGTAGCTGGTCATATGCTGAACGTCCTGGCTTCTGGTTGATCGCTGCCTTTTTCTTAGCCCAGCTGGTGAGTTAAAAGCTTCAGTCTTCTTCAATACAAAGCCTCAATATACTGACACTGTTCTTGTTTCTCCTGACATTAGATTGCTACACTCATTGCTGTGTATGCAAACTGGGATTTTGCAAGAATAAGAGGTACTGGGTGGGGATGGGCAGGAGTTATCTGGCTCTACAGTATAGTTACTTACATTCCATTGGATATCCTCAAGTTCATCATCAGATATTCACTAAGTGGTAGAGCCTGGGATAATGTCATTGAGAACAAGGTGCGCTTTTGATAGTGAGGAAAAGAACACTAGTCCTCTCTTTTTCTAACTTTATTCCTGTTGTTCAGACCGCTTTCACGTCAAAGAAAGACTATGGAAAGGGAGAGAGGGAGGCACAATGGGCACAAGCTCAACGTACCCTTCACGGATTGCAACCTGCTCAACCCTCAGAGATGTTCAACGACAAGAGCACTTACAGAGAACTTTCAGAGATAGCAGACCAGGCAAAAAGACGGGCTGAAGTCGCAAGGTAACGCTCAAGTAACTGATTCATCCTTGTTCCTCGCCTTGACACTTTTCTTCTCTTGTAATGTTTCAGGTTAAGAGAGCATCATACCTTGAAAGGCCACGTGGAATCAGTAGTGAAGCAGAAGGGACTTGACATAGAGGCTATCCAGCAACACTACACCCTGTGATATCAGAAACAAGTGTGTGTGTTTTTTGTTACAGTTTAGTTTAGAACCAAACACACAAGAGTATTGAATAATAAACCACCACCACCACATTTCATCATTAGAAAATACTGCAAAAAGAAAAGGAAAAAAAAAAGGGTTAAATTTCTTTTTATCGGCAGTGGCTGTTGGCTGCTTTATTTGTAATTGAGATATTCTTGTTATCAGCATTTACAAAGCTAATAAGATACTAGAGTTACTTAGAATTAATGTTCCAACATTGTGTGTTCTTCTGGTGAAAAGGAAATAAGAATGCATTGTTCTTCACTGCAAATGAGAAGAATAATACCAACCAATCAAACTGGTACAATCTAGTGTGTCGCTGTTCAATTCGCAATTCTTAGCCTTCACTAAGAATTTTTTTTATCAAATAGCACAAGAGTTAGAGAAACTTATAATCATCAAACCATGTACTTAGTAAATTCTGATAAGATTTGAGGAAAAACAAACAGAAAACTCTGGTAACAGATCAACAAAGTAGCCTCCCTCGTTAGAAGAAGAACAAAACTCTCGGGTGAACTTAAATTTGAATCCGTTTTAGCTTCCTGTTAGGATCACTCAAAAAGAGTAAACTAATTAAGTTACCTACCTACCTGGGGGCCGAGCTCCTCAAGAAGCCTGAGAAATAGGGAGTTCTTGGGAAGTAGATGAAATGGAGAAGAAGGAGAAGCCAAGAACCCAAATGGGTAGTGAGAACATACAATTAATGACCAATGAGGCACATTCTTTTTGTTTGTTTGTTTGGTGTGTTTCAGGACAAACGAGAGAGAATGAAACTTCCTTTTTTCTACTTGTTGCCTTTTTAGTTCTTCTACTGTCTTATTGTTTTTTTTTTTGTGTGGAGATGGAGACAAGAGAGGAGAAGACTGTCGTTGGCTTTAAAAACAGAGAGAAGGACAATGTAATGCTGGTTTGGTCTTCATGTGGCAGTTATTATGGAAAAAAAAAGCTGGAACAAGAAAAAGAGAGTAATGCCGTAAGCTTGAGGAGAGAGAGAGAGAGTAACCCGGACGTGGGGGCGATTAAGATGTGGAATTGTGGACTCTGTCATAGGATAATATCAAACTCAGAGTTTTCATTACAAATCTTTTTTGAGTTGTGATTTTCATGTAAGAATATATAAAAAAAATTGAACATCCCAAGGTAAGATGATGCTTAGTATGCCGCCTGGATCATTTAATCAAACCATTTTTAATGTGACATCTTTCATACGTAAAAAGCTAAAGCTTAAAAAAAAAAGGATTATGTAAAAATCTCTATAGATTTGTTTGCATGGATGCACATTAATCCAAAATGATTCGATTGGAAAGAACAAGTCGTAGTTGGAAGAGTGATGAATGGGCTTTCATTGTGAACTGTATTGTATTGGGCCATAAACAGGCTCAAATGATTTTAATTCGTAATTTCGAAAAGGAAATGTGGGACCCAGTGAGCTTTCCTACTCATCTTTTGCTTTATCTTCTTCTTCGATCAAAAACCTGGAGTTGAGGAAAATGGATCTACCTGAAGAATGTTGGGAGCTGATCTTTCGAATCATCGATGAAGATGACCATCGATTCCTCGAATCTCTCTCACTCGTATCCACCTCATTCCTCTCCATCACCAACCGCGTTCGCTCCACATTCACCATCACCGATCGCACTCTCCATCGGCATCTCCTTCGCTTCCACAATCTGAAGCGAGTCAGATTCCATGACTTTCACGGAGACATCGACTCCATCCTTCTGAAACTTTCGCTTTCCTGCTTAGATTTGGAATCGCTCGATATTTCAGGAATGCCCTACTTTCCAGATTTCGGGAAGAAGAAGATGACCAACATGAAGGAGTTTATCTGCTCTGGAGTTTTGGAGATGCGTGAGATCGATCTTATTTCCATCGGAGTGTGTTTCCCGTCTCTCCAGAAGCTGGACATTAGCTATCCTGACTCTCTTCCAAGCGTTGTCTTTGATTCTGCCATCATCACTCTCTCTTCGAATCTCAAGAACCTGTTGAACATCAACGTTTCTGGTAACAACCTCATCACCGATAAGTCTTTGCTCTCTCTTTCGCACAACTGTCTCCTCTTGAGAGAAATCATCTTCCGTGACAGTGATTTCGTTTCCTCCCGTTGCATCGAGTTCCTTCTGCGTAATTCTCGTTACCTCGAGTCTCTTGCGATCAACGGGATAGGATGGAGGCCCAGGGAGTCTTTCTCCAAGGACGCCTTCTTGTTCTCTCCTTGTTTGTCTGAGCTTGATCTCTCGGATTCCTTTCTCTCCGATGACTTGCTTCGTTTGATTGCTGACGCCAAGCTTCCTCTACATAAGCTTGTTCTCTCCAATTGTCAGTGTCTCACTTTTGATGGGCTCTTGTATTTGCTCACCAAGTACCAGACTTTACTTCACTTGAATCTTGAAGGATCAAGTTTCCTCTCCGATGAGATGATTATGGAACTAGTGGTGTTCCTTGGGAGGTTAACCTTTGTGAACTTCAGTTTCTGCCCCAAGTTAACTGGTGTCTCATTCTTCAACATCGTTCAAACATGTGTTTCCCTCCAGTGCATGAGAATGGAAGGGACCAATTTTGGTGTGGAAGACTATTCGAAGGAACTGGATGATATCAAGTCGAGGATCAAGTCTTTGTACATATCTGGAAACCACAATTTGAGAGATGAGTGTCTCGTCAAGATATCACGCCATTGTCCTCTTGTAGAAACTCTTCAAGTGGATCATTGTCCTGCCATCACGGGAGATGGGATACTTGAAGTTTTTAGGAATTGTGGCAAGCTAAAATCTTTGGATATAAGCGGATGCACTGGCATAAGGAGTCTTGATGTACTAGACTTTGACCTTCTGAAGATGGAGTCTTTACGAGCATCTGGAACTTGGATCGACGACCAAGACCTAGGTTTGATCAGCAAAAGATGTCCAAGGTTGTTGCTCCTTGATCTGAAAGGATGCTTGAATGTGAGATCAAGAGGGGTGAAGGAAGTTGTGCAGAGCTGCACGCGTTTAAGAGAGATAAACCTTAAGAACTGTGAAACTGATGATGGAATTTTCATTTGGATGGTTTGTGCTAATCCATCTCTTAAGAAAATCATACCGCCATGTGGGTTTTCTCCAACTAAAGAACTCCAGAAATTCTTGTTACGCCATGGATGTGTGATCTGCCTAGATGATCCATAGCAAACCCTGCCAATATAAGAATCTGCAAAATTGTAAAATGAAGTTGATTTTTCTTCAAATGTTCAGCTATTATTCTTATGGAAGTAAAACATCACAAACACTGAAAATCAAAGCCAGGAAAAGTCATAACAAAAAGTTCAGAACAGAGTCAAAAGTAACACACACACATGAAAGCAAGTGCGAAGTGGAAGAACATAAAGTTCCCACAATGTTATCAAAACTTAATTTTATTATTAAACTTCCCACAATGTTAGTCTTTTTGCCTAAACAAACAAACACCCTGCAACATTAACTGTAGTAGAACAACTTTCCTCGGCAAATAATGGATACGAGAGACCCACATTATCTCCTTTGCCAGAATCAAGAGAACAAAAAGAGTGTTTACTGAGGCCACGATTCATTATGTCACACTTGCATCAAGAAGTTTAAAACTTGTAATCTGGATTGTCACGAAGTCCGAGTTTTGACAGTGAAAGGCAGTAAGAGTCCCAGTCCGTTCGTCTCATATACTTGAGCAGTTTCTTCCGTCTATGCACCATTGCTATAAGTCCCTTCCTCGAATGCTTGTCCTAAATTAGGTTACATAGGATATACGATTATGTTACAGTAGAAAAGACTGCCACTAGTAGCTTCAGAAGAGAGAAAAAAAAGGATTGAGAGTTTACCTTTTTATGTAGAAAAGAGGATAGATGCTTGATCTTAGTAGTCAGTTGTGCCACTACAAGGAAAAACCAAGGAGATCACTAAACAATAACGTAAGAAAGGGAATGACCTCTGATCAACCGATTAGATAGAAAAAGGCAAACATTGATCATCAGAACAGATGTTCCCTTTAGCAGGATTCAGTTTACCTTGAACACGTGCAGAACCACAATCTGATTCTGACATCTTGAACTCTTCCCTGACTTTTGCAAGCTCGATTTTCATCTTCTCCGCAGATGACATATTATCAGGGTGGAAATACTGCGTTTGATTTTAACATAGTCAGTGTCATAACATTCTAAAAGAAAAGGCTTAAAGATTCAAGAACTAACAAGGAAAAATAATAACAGTTTGAACTAGCTCATCTTTCGGAGGCTCGAGCAAATACTTTGGGGTACCATTTAAAACGCTGAAGAAATCCAAGTTCTGAACTGCAAGCAAATCAACCTTCAAATTAAAACCAAAAGCTCAGCAACGACCTCAAAGCCCCAAGCATAAGAGAAGGACCGACATAGCATTAAAAATCAACACTTTAGCTGCCGCACGCACAGTAGTTCAGAAGTAGGAGATAGTGAGTAATATCATAAAATTATCCAATTCTACTATCTTAAAGCAACTTGATCATTCAATATCTAAACACTGGACACAGGAGAAGTAAGAGTCGCGAAGAGTCGCGAACGTACAGGCTTGTGATGATTTTCTGGCTTGTTGAATATCAGACCTCAGTTCATTGAAGGGAAACCCCTTCCTGGTTCCTTGCGCTGCTTCCTCTTCCACCTCTCTCAGCTTCACAAGCCTTTGGTTCAGCTCCTGCAACGAGAACCAACCTTCTTCTCTCTTGCCTTGTGGTCTGTACTGTCTTAATATCTCCCCCAGTTCTGTAGTGTTGTATCTCTTGATAAACTCCGATTTCATCTCCTCTGAATCATCTCCCATCTTCTTCCTTTCTTCTATCTCCTCACCAAACACATTTGAACGGACGTTGTTACTTGGTTTTGTCTTCATAGTGCTCTGGAGGCTTGACAGATTTGACCATCTGGTCTCTGAGTTAGCTTGTGGCGTCCTCATCTGCCTTAAGTTTTGCTTTAGGTTTTGAAAAGGAGAACTATCGAGTGCGGGTTTAGATAGCACGTTCTGCTTGAAAAGATCCTGAAAATCTCTGGCCGGAGGAGCGGCTGCTCTGCGTCGGAACTCGTTGAGGTTCCTTCTGATATCCGACGGTGATTGAGAAGGCTGGTCGCCAGATGCGGAGGAGGTTGAGAAGAGATGAAACAGAGATGGGTTAGAATGTTTGCGTCTGGCGAGATGAAGCGCCATGAAATGCTTTCCTTTCCTTTCCTTTAGGGTTTAGGGCGTGTAGTCGAGACGGAGGAGCCGTTGTTGATGATGACGGAGGAGAGATGTATTCAAAGTCAAATGAAAATGATACAACTCTGTCCGGTTATCTATAAACCGGAATTGGTTCCTGCGATTTTGAACGAAGAAACGGTTTATTTTAACTTTCGGTAAAACCGTAAAAGTGGAGGTCACCATCATCATTACTACCGACTTTAGGTCACAGACTTTGGAAGATTATTTTCTATTAGCTCTGCTTTCTTTTTGTTCCTTTTTAAAAAAAAAAACAGGATAACAACATACAGTAGTATTTAGTTTGGGTGATGTTTTTGGACTATCTGACACTCAGAGAGTATATTTCTTTCAAATAAAACATTTCATTCAGATTCAAGTATAGTCAGATTGAAATGATTGATCAGGTATATGAATTGTGAGTAAAGTAAATGATAAAAAGATAATCGGATTTTTCTACCCTAATACATATAAAAAAGAATATAATGTTAGTTATAGAAACAAAGGTGCTCTCTCATCAGTGTCATCTCCCTGCTCCTGTTACTATAGTTCAAACACACGAAGAATAAGAAGCATGCTACAAATGGTTTGTGCCAGGCATGGTTTTTTTTCTTGCTCTCTAGGCATTCTCTACTTATAAAAATGTAACTGATCAAGTGGATCATATCCACATGTATGCAATGCAGGCTGAATCACAATCTGCCCTACCATGCAAACGTGCGTTCCAACAAGGCTCCTCTTTCTTGTTCCCAGACCTAAACATGCCACTAGATACTGACACAAGCCCTCAAGTTATTTGCTGAACGACGAGCCCCATAAGCATATGTTATTCTTTTGTTTATCAGATCACACCCAAATCACTATACCAAATGAGTATGAACAAGATAGATTAATCCTAGTATATCTTTACCCATGTGGCCATTTCCCATAGCCACTGTAGAAGACTCGGCCTCAAGCTGAGCTGATTCGAGTTTATGTTTCTTGACCTATCTCCTTCTCTAGCCGGTATTATGATTTTTAAGTGATACTTATCTTTCTCGCATTTTCATAGAGGATCATGTTGTAAGAGCATAAACAAAGGGGGTTCTTAAGGGGGTTTTTAGCGGGTGGGACCCGCTAATTTCCTTAAGAACCACCTCTTAAATCTCTTAATTAAGAGGTGTTCTTAGTTGGGTTCTTGCACTGTTCGCGGGCTCCACTGACACGTGGCGGCCCGTGATTGATCCGTTTTTATTTTATTTTTTTATCTTCATTGGATATACACTTTTCTACTAAGATGTATTGCAAGCTCTTTTTATCAATGACACGTTCAGTAAACTCTCCCATTTTTTAATTTGATTAAAATAGTCTGTTTTTTGGTAACAGGGTTAGTCCAAAACTATCAGTCCTAAATTGTAATTATGAAGAAGTATAGGGTTATTACATACTACTAGCAGTTGATTTTAAAGGCTAAAGCCCTAGAGTTAAGTTTTAGTTTCAGCTTCACTGTCTTTTAACGACTCTTTACTGTTCCTTCTCCGACCAAAGGTGGAAATGGCGTCTCTTGGCCAAATCACCATCCCGCGGGCGCCGTCGTCGGAGATGAGCCTCCTACGCCGTCGATTTGATCGACCGATGAGAACCAGAATCGGATTCAATGGCCGGATTGCGAGCGTATTGGCAAACGCGGGCGAACAAGCAGCGAGTGTGAGCCAGAAGGTGATTGAAGAGGAGGCGAGAGTGCTGGTGGGTACATACGCGCGTGCTCCAGTGGTGCTCTCGAGTGGGAAAGGTTGTAAATTGTTGGACGCAGAAGGGAAAGAGTATCTGGATTGTGCATCTGGAATCGCTGTGAATGCTCTCGGCCATGGAGATCCTGATTGGCTTCAAGCTGTCACTCACCAAGCTAGTGTTCTTGCCCATGTCAGCAATGTCTATTACACCATTCCTCAGGTATAATTTCACTTGTGAGTGTATGAACTTATCTTCCTGATGATAATATGATGGTCTTACTGTATTTGCAATTTTCCCAAACTTTGTCACTTTTGGTGAAAAGCTTCAAACTTTAGCTGATTTAATCTTCTCTATGTGATTTGCTTCAATCTTTTGGGTCAGGTAGACACATTTGTTTAAAACTGTATTGGTAACTAATTGTCTGTTTCAATGGTTATACTATCTGCTATTCGCACTAGGATCTTGTAGTAGAGATGGTTTCACGAGCTTTAAGGCTACATGAAGGATAGAGCATTAGTCACGTTGGTATAGTTTAGTCTCTAGATCTTATATGCCAATTGTGTATTTCTGAAATGTTTTTAACTTCTCTGCAGATAGAACTAGCAAAACGCCTTGTGGCAAGTTCTTTCGCAGACCGTGTATTCTTCTGTAACTCTGGAACTGAAGCCAACGAAGCAGCCATCAAGTTTTCTAGAAAGTTCCAGAGATTCACCCATCCTCAAGACAAGGAAGTTGCCACAGGCTTCATTGCCTTTACAAATAGTTTCCATGGTAGAACCTTAGGAGCTCTTGCCTTGACAAGCAAAGAACAGTACAGAACTCCTTTCGAACCCATCATGCCAGGCGTAACGTTCTTGGAATACGGTAACATTGAAGCCGCCACTGATCTTATCCGCTCGGATAAAATAGCTGCTGTGTTTGTGGAGCCTATTCAAGGAGAAGGAGGAGTTTACTCTGCTACACAAGAGTTTCTCCACTCTCTTCGCTCCGCCTGTGATGCTTCAGGAGCTCTTCTCGTCTTCGATGAGGTACATTACATTGTTCTTGGTTCTCTATCTTCTTCTCCTTTTGATCTCGTCTACTTCTCCAGGTTCAGTGTGGTTTGGGTCGAACAGGTAACCTTTGGGCACATGAAGCATTCGGTGTAACACCTGACATAATGACCGTTGCAAAGCCATTAGCCGGTGGTTTACCAATTGGAGCGGTGCTTGTGACTGAAAAGGTGGCTGAGACCATCAAATATGGAGATCATGGTAGCACATTTGCAGGGAACCCTCTTGTCTGCAGTGCAGCCATAGCTGTTCTTGATAAAGTATCCAAACCCTATTTCTTGTCCAGTGTCTCGAGCAAAGGTCTATACTTTAAAGATCTGTTGGTGAAGAAATTAGGAGGGAACTCACACGTGAAGGAAGTGAGAGGAGAAGGGCTCATCATAGGAGTGGATCTTGATGTGCCTGCAAATCCATTGGTGGATGCTTGCCGTGATTCAGGTCTTCTGATCTTGACGGCAGGGAAAGGAAATGTCGTCAGGATTGTTCCACCGTTGATTATCTCGGAAGAGGAAATCGAACGTGCGGTTGAGATTATGCTCCAAAATTTAACTTCCTTTGATTGAAGAGTTGAGGTTGAGCACAATGTGTATCGACTTTGGAGTCCTTTTTAGAAATCTGTACTTCATTTGATTAAGCTCATGTGTACTATTATTGCCTGCTTGTAAAATCTACTCTTACACTGGCATTAACTCCACATGAAAATCTTTCAATGTGATCAAATACGTCCCGCTAATAACATACCATCAATGACATTATGGCTGATGAAACTGATATTCTCTTTGCGTACAAACACTTATTTGTTGGAAAAAAATATCTTCATGGTTCTTCAAAGTTAAACAGAAGCGTGAACTTGAGAGTCCACTGACTTCAGAACCTCCTCTCCCATCTCCTTGCATCCCACCAGTTTCTGATTCAAAAAAAAAGACAAACAGCATAAGTATTGTTTACTATTTATTGCCTGCTTGTAAACAACTCTGATAACGTTTAAGGAAAAGAAAACATTGTAATAAGAATGGTTCAAGAAAAGTACGGTTCCAGTGGAGTAGATGTCTCCTGTTCTGAACCCTTTGTTCAGAGCACCCAACACAGCGTCTTCGATTCTCTTAGCTGCCTTTTCTTCTCCAAGTCCGTATTTCAGAAGCATTGCAGCGCTGAGGATGGTTGCCAATGGGTTTGCTTTATCCTGAAAAAAAAAAAAAAAAATTTTCACTTTTGGCATAAAAGTAGTTTTGATATTAAAAAGAAAAAGTATTGTTTGTTTGAAGAATAAAGAGTTAGGACCTGTCCAGCAATATCAGGTGCAGAGCCATGTATTGGTTCAAAGAGTCCAGGTCCCTGTAATAAACATCACCATTTCCTTTGTTCAGAGGTGATAGTATATATTGCTGCACGCTTAAAATCAGATTAATTCATATTTATACCGAATCACTGAGACTAGCAGACGGAAGCATGCCGATGCTTCCTGTGATCATTGAGGCTTCATCGGATAATATATCACCAAAAATGTTGTTTGTGACAATGGTGTCAAACTGCATTTTAAGAAAATCAAACCATTGTAAATATTTGCACAGTTCACACATATCAAGGCACTGACTAGTTTGGCAAAATATAGTAAGTACCTGTTTCGGGTCACGGACAAGCTGCATTGCAGCATTGTCAACATACATATGTGACAGTTCAACATCTGGATATTCAGCAGCTAATGCTGTTACTCGTTTCCTCCATAAAATTGAGGCCTGCGTATTGCATTAGATTAGGTGTTGTGTGTTACATAAGAAAATAGGAGGGAGGAACCATACATCCAAGACATTAGCTTTGTCGACAGAACACAACTTGCCACGCCGTTTCCGAGCAGTCTCGAAGGCAACACGAGCAATTCTATCAATCTCGTGAGCAGCATAGACCTCGGTATTAAACCCAACTTCCTCACCATTTTCATTAGTCTTAATGCCCCTTGGCACTCCAAAGTAAATACCTGTTTCCACCGAGACACCACAAAATGTAAAGATATTTTACCACTAGGGAACGAGAAAGACAAGAAAATGGTTAAGATCAGACAAGAGAGACCTCCAGTAAGCTCCCTTACAACCATTAGATCAACACCTTCTGCAACCTCTCTCTTCAAGGTCGAAGCATCCACTAACTGAAAGATAATGTGAGTTTCACACAGGAAGAGAAACTAGAAGCTACCAAGAACTCCTGAGAGAAAGAAGAAGAAGGGTTACCTGCGGAAGAACTGTGGCAGGTCTGAGATTAGCAAAGACTTTAAGAGCGGCCCGAAGTTGAAGTAACCCAGTCTCAGGCTTCAGATGTTTTTCATTCTTATCCCATTTGTACCTGAAATGATCACACCAACAGAATAAGCATCACATAAAAAAAAAGAGAGAGAGAATAGAGAAGTAAGCGACCCTCCAATGGCTCCAAGAAGCACAGCATCTGAGACTTTAGCAGCGGAGATGGTCTCCTCAGGCAGAGGCACTCCGACCAAATCCAAAGCAGCTCCTCCTACAGGCATCTCCCGGAAGCTAAACTCCAGTCCTGATAAACAGTACCAGACTCAATCGACTAAACAGTTTATCCAAATAAAACCCGACCCACGATTCTATATATGAGAGAAACCTTCCAAGGATCCAGCTTGCTGAAGCACATTTTGAGCGATGGAGATGACCTCCGGACCGATGCCGTCGCCGGGAAGGAGAGTGATGTTGTATCTCTTTTTCCCGGGGGAAGCAGCAGCACATCTTACTCTAAAGGGTGGGGAAGAAGATTGGTTGGTTAGAGCTCTGAAGGTAGCCGGAAACTTGACCGGTTGCAGAGCCGCCGCCATTTCAGGTAGAAGAAGGATTGAGTCGGATTTTGAAACAGACAGTGATTTGAGTATCTGACACTGAGTTAGGTCTTTGGGTCCTTCCTTTATTTAGTTTCAAAGTCGACCCCATTCTTGTAATAAAATATCCTAACATTACCGAATATAACATTTATACCAATGTCCCCAACTTGCTTAAACAACACAACCATAAAAAAGTGGGCCTATAAACTAGCCCAATCAATCGGAACCCTAATTTTGAAGGCGGAGAGAAATGCAGCTGTATTTGCGGCGATTCAATCGACTTGGCATCGTATCTTCAGCCTCCGTTCGGTTTCTTTGTGTAAAACCCGTCTCCGATGAGTCCAGCTACGATCAGAAAACAGTATGCGAAGCGATCGCATGTTACAGCAACGACTGGCAAAAGGCGTTGGAGTTTTTCAACTGGGTCGAGAAAGAATCCGGATTCAGACACACCACCGACACATTCAACCGTATGATCGATGTTCTCGGTAAGTACTTCGAGTTCGATGCTTCCTGGGCTTTGGTTAACCGGATGAACGAAGATCCCGTTTCCATTCCCAATCACGTTACTTTCCGTATTATTTTTAAGCGTTATGTTACGGCGCATCTTGTTCAAGAGGCTCTCGATACTTACCATAGGTTACATGATTTCAATTTGAGAGATGAGACGTCTTTTTATAATCTTGTTGATGCGCTTTGCGAGCATAAGCATGTGGTTGAAGCAGAGGAGCTCTGTTTTGGGAAGAGTGTGATTGCTGATGGTTTTAGTGTCAGTAACAACACTAAGATTCATAACTTGATTCTTCGTGGGTGGTCCAAGTTGGGATGGTGGGGTAAGTGTAAGGAGTATTGGGAGAAGATGGATCACCAAGGTGTTGCTAAGGATCTGTTTTCCTATTCTATTTACATGGATATTATGTGTAAGAGTGGGAAACCTTGGAAAGCTGTCAACTTGTACAAGGAAATGAAGCGTAAGAGGATCAAACTCGATGTTGTTGCTTATAACACTGTCATTCGCGCCATCGGAGCCTCGCAAGGTGTTGACTTTGGTGTTAGAGTGTTTAGGGAGATGAAGGAAAGAGGTTGTGAGCCTAACGTTGCCACGCATAACACCATCATTAAGCTTTTTTGTGAAGAAGGGAGGGTGAAGGATGCGTATGGGATGCTTAACGAGATGCCTAAGAGAGGTTGTCAGCCAGATTCGATTACTTATATGTGTTTCTTTGCCCGTATGGAGAAACCAAGCGAGATCTTGAGTCTGTTTGGTAGGATGATAAGGAGTGGAGTCAGGCCAAGGATGGATACTTATGTGATGCTTATGAGGAAGTTTGAGAGATGGGGGTTTCTTCAGCCTGTTTTACATGTGTGGAAGACAATGAAAGAGTCTGGGGATACTCCTGATTCAGCTGCGTATAACGCTATGATAGATGCTTTGATTCAGAAAGGAATGTTGGAAATGGCTAAGGAGTATGAAGATGAAATGGTTGAAAGAGGCTTATCTCCAAGGAGAAGGCCTGAGTTGGTAGAAACATCACTAGAAGAAACGCTAGTTTGTAGATAATACCGTTGGAAGAAACTGTTCAAAACGGATAAACAAGCAAATGAAGCGATACAATGAGCTTCTTGTTCTGCGTCCTCCGTTGAAGAAATCCGCACAAATGTAAACATAACTGACTCTACATTTGCATTTATTTGATTGAGGAATCTGGTTTCACTTGTGATCAACGATTCCCTTGAAAGGTTGAAAAGAGGCATGAATCAAGTCAGTGAGTGAAGAAACCCTGACAGTACGAGTTTTGATTATAATGCATAATCATTTCTAAATTCATTTTGAAGTGTAGATGCCTTTGTTGTATTTGAATGTAATAATTATAACGATGATTTCTTTTTGGTAAGGATATGGAAACGATATGATTTTTTATCATTCATGTAAACATAAAATCATGAAGTCAATCATTCAACAGCATTAATTTTCCGTTTCAAAAACGATTTGTGGAAAGTAAAATGAAAACGAATCGCGTGAGATTTTCATTTAGAGAGAATAGTTTAGATGACAGCCAATGAGAACCATAACTAGTAGTACTGTAATTAATAGAATAACTTAAGGGATGGAGAAAAATCTGGAAACATATAAATTCCTAAAAATAAATAAATAAGCTATCGTTTCATCTTCTTTCTCTTCCATTTCCTGGAGACATATTAAAGGATTGTTGATATATAGTATATAGATAAACCCTTTTTTAAAGAGTTCAGAATTTTTGAAACGTAAAACAAACAAAAAGAGAGGGAGGATAATATGCTTTGTAGCGCAACGCCGACGTTTCATGATCGCCGGCGTCTCCTTCTTATCGCAGTTGCGGTTCTTGTCTCTTCCAGTTTGGTTTCTTTATCTCATGGAGTTTCCTCCTCTTGTCATTATCAGCCATCATCAACCTCGTTTCAAGGTTCTTCATCATATATATATATATATATATATATATTCTCCTCTCTTTTCATGTTTTCTATAAAAATAAAAAAATATATTATAAAAAGTTTTAAATTAATATTGAAGGATTGAGGAGGGAAATTCTGGAAGGAGGAAATGGGAGATTGGTGCTAGCGGCGGAGAGAACACGGCGGCCTGATCCTCTAAACCATTTCAATATATATACGGATGGTTGGAACGTTACCAATTCTCATTACATCGCCGTGAGTCCCTCTCCCCCTTTCTTTTATTTCCATTCAAACCAACCAATGCATTGTGTTTTTTTTTAGGAATTAGGAACAGTCTTTCGTTTTGTTTTCTGCCAACTTTGATGCCTTTGGGCTTATGCATTTTTACGTAGCAACTGTGTGTCTGGGTGCGTTGTAGAACCATTAAAAGCTAGTTTCATGATATAACGAAAACGTGTGTGATGATGATGTTCTTCTCTCTTTCAGTCTGTTGGATTTTCTGCGGTTCCATTCATAGTAATCGCAATCGTTTGGTTCGTATTTCTCGGACTCTTCCTCATCTGCTCATGCCTCTGTTGCTGTTGCTGCGGTTGCGGCCGCCGGAACTACGGTTACTCTCGCGTCTGCTACACTCTCTCTCTCGTCTTCCTCCTCCTCTTCACCGTCGCCGCCGTGTAAACTGCCTCTTCCTTCACAATATAAATGCATCAAACCAATTAATTCATTATTGTTTTAATGTTCATGACTAAAAAAATTGAACTATGTTTTTTTCCTTCTTCAGGATTGGGTCTACGATGTTGTACACTGGACAAAAAGAGTTCTATGGTAGCGTGGAGAAGACGTTTATGTACATTGTGAATCAAGCAACTAGTGTCTTGGGTAAGCTAACCAGCTTGTGGGACTCCATTCAATCTGCTAAAGACATTCAGCTCGATGGACATAACCTCTTTCCTCCTCAGTTTAGAGGTAACATTGATCATTTCAACAACATGATCAAGATGTCTAACATCACTTACCCTGACCGTGTCGCTAACCAGACCATCCGTTATCTCACCGGTGCACTTAACCCTGTGTAAGCATTAGTTGGACACATGACTTGCGTCACAAGTTATTATCAAATACAAATGCTCTGTTTGATTATCTGACTCCATTCCTTTTCCTTTTCTTTTTGTTATTCAGGAGATTAGTGTTAAACGTGATTGCTGGTGTTATGCTCGCAGTCGCATTCCTCGGACTCTGTAAGTTCTAAAATTATAACGTTTTTTTATTTATTTTAGATCAGTTTCAATGCTTTTGCCTCTATAACATGTTTGTGATCCTGAACAGTGTTTTCCTTCTGTGGACTACGAGTTCTTGTCTACCTGTGAGTCATAGACTGCTTCTCCACATTCTATATTATTATGTTCTATCATATCCAAACTAAATGGTTTTAATCAATGTTAATCAATGTTTAATCCTCACTCAGCTTAGTTATCTTGGGCTGGATTCTCGTCACAGCAACAATCCTCCTCAGCGCAGTCTTCCTCGTCTTCCACAAGTAATGACATTGATCATCATCACTTGATCTAATTCAAGTTTGATTTCTGTTTTAGTTGATCAAACTAAAGATGTGATGTTAAACAGTGTGGTTGCGGACACATGTACGGCTATGGACCAATGGGTGCATGATCCAGCGGCAGAGTCGGCCTTGAGCCAGCTTCTTCCATGTTTAGACGCTAAAACCATTGGGGATACATTGGATATAACCAAGACGATGACTTCTACAGCCGTTGACATGACCAATGCGTACACTGTCAATGTCAGTAACCATGAGTTCCCACCTAATGTCCCTTTCTACCATAACCAGTCTGGTCCGCTCGTTCCTCTGCTCTGTAACCCGCTCGACCAACAACGCAATCCACGTCCTTGTGCTCCTAACGAAATTCTCCTCGCTAATGCTTCTCAGGTACACAATACATATATTTCTTTCGAAGCATAAATGGTATACATGGTGCTTTATATATGTCATATGTAGAGTAGCTACCATTACAAGAGTAAAATAATTTTAACTGTTTTTAAAATATATATATATATATATATATATATTTCATTTTTTTATTGGGTAAATAGATATACAAAGGCTTTGTATGCCAAGTGAACGCAGAAGGGATCTGCATAACACAGGGTAGGTTAACTCCAGCTTCATACGACCAGATGATGGGTGCCATCAACGTCGGGTTCACGTTGGACCATTATGGCCCGTTCTTGGCTAGCATTGCAGATTGCTCCTTCGTTCGAGACACCTTCAGAGACATAACCACCAAGAACTGTCCTGGACTCACCATCACCAGCCAGTGGATCTACGCTGGCCTCGCATCACTCTCTGGTGCAGTCATGTTCTCTCTCATCTTTTGGATGATTTTCGTCAGAGAAAGACGTCACCGGTCTCATACCAAGAAGTCCATGGTCCAGATGAATAAGATTTAATTATTGCAGAAAGGACCATTCATTGAATGAATGTTATTTAAGTTTTGTTGTTGTTTTTGGTTGAAGAAAACATTAATGATTTGTTAAACAGATCAGTTTAGAAACGTATTCGTGTAATCTCTTTATATCCTCACTCTATGCTAATCAGTTGTTATTGTAGAAACCGGGAACAGATGTGTAATGAATCTAACAACATATGCAGACCCCATCTATGGTCGGAGAGATTAGTAGGTTTTGAATAAAAGCAAAGCCATTTAATGACTTTGACACTGAAATGTCGTCGTCTAGAAACAGATTAAATGTAATTAACTACAAGAAGTAGTAACACCTTACATATTGATATTTAAGTGAAATAAGTACGTGTCTGATTTGCATCTGTACCTCGAAGTCGGTGCAGAATCCACATGTTTCTGCTATTTTGTAGTATATTCAAGTTATCGTAATCGAAACAGGTAAGATGTTTAATGCGTATCCACCTTTTGTTTGTCTGTGTGTTTGATTCGATGGACTATTAAAGACGAGAAAAATGCTGTGTGAAATTTGAATCAGACATCGGAGTAGTTATGACCTGTATAATTACTAGTATTAAATTAAAATATAGGAAGGTAATACTAGATCGTTAAGAACAAAGCCAAAGTCATGCCTCGGGCATATCCACGCGAGACGAATCCGTCACGTGTTGAGCACAAACAGCTTCGCATGACAACAAATGATTCCATTTTGCTTCATGTTTTATTATAATCCAATAAAATCAGACTAAGCATTATATCCTACGCTTCCCACCTGTATTAACCTGATTGGTTTCAAAATTAAGTAACCCTCTCAAGCATAATGCATTTACTCTTTTTTTTCTAAATAATATATATATACAAAACGTACTTATGCGTTTTTTTTTTTTTTAATTGAGATCATTGCTGATGACTGAAGATTAGTATTATTTATTATTATAAATAGACTAGAAAACACACCAAACTCAGCTTTAAAGAGTTGTGCTGGTGCATGTCACTTTTTAAAAGCAGTTGCAAATCCAAGAGACAGTGATCGGTCGGAGAGATGCCGAATCTAGTGGAGAAAACGGGCAGCCGACCACCGTGGGTGGGATTAGCAGCCGCCGCATGGGTCCAGATAGCGGCGGGAACCAGTTCGACGTTCCCGCTGTACTCGGCGGCTCTCAAATCGGTTCTGGGGTTTAACCAGCAACAGATCACGATCCTCGGAGTCGCTTGTGATTTGGGTGAAAACTTGGGGCTACTTCCAGGTTACGTAAGTAACAAGCTTGCTCCATGGGCGATGCTTCTCATCGGATCTACCTCTTGTTTCCTCGGTTACAGCGTTCTCTGGCTCTCCGTCAACCAAATCCTCCATGGCTTGCCTTTCTGGCTGGTAACCAAGTCACACCCTCTTTTCTCTTTCCAACTTTTAAGAACAAATAGAATTGATCATTGCTCTGTGGTGTTGTTGTTGATAGCTATTCATTGCTCTGTTTTTCGGCACCAATAGTAGCTCATGGTTCGGCACAGCATCTCTTGTGACCAATATGAGGAACTTTCCTATGAGCCGAGGCCCTGTTGCGGGACTCATCAAAGGCTATATTGGGCTCAGTGGCGCTGCTTTCACTGTGATTTTCAGCGTCTTGCTTCACCATTCTGCTACCAAACTGCTTTTCTTTCTTATGGTTGGCGTTCCCCTTTTATGCCTATCTCTCATGTATTTCGTCCGCCCCTGTGTTCCTGCTACCACTAATGACCCTTCTGAGCCTCTTTATTTCGCTTTTCTCCTCGCCTCAAGTATCCTTCTTGCTGCTTATCTTGTTATGACCACTGTACTTAACGAGGTTTTTTCCCTTCCAAGCATCCTCAAGTATGTTCTTCTGGCTGGCACGGTGTTGTTTTTGATGGCTCCTCTTGCTATCCCCATCAAGATGACTCTTTTCCGTTCCAAGAGATCTCCGGATTCTTCTGACAATCTAGCCAAAGAGGAAGGTGAGAAAGAACCATTGCTGATACCTTCTACCTCAGCTTCAAACCTCGGGACTCTCTTCCAAGGAGATGGAGATGGAGATGGTGCCTCGGAGATGGAAATACTTTTGGCTGAAGGAGAAGGTGCTGTTAAGAAGAAGAGAAAGCCAAGGAGAGGAGAGGACTTCAAGGTTCGCCAAGTCTTCGCCAAGGCAGATTTCTGGCTCCTTTGGTTTGCTTACTTCCTCGGCATGGGTTCAGGCATTACTGTCTCTAACAACTTGGCACAGATCGGTTTTGCTTTTGGTATCAAGGGCACCACAATACTCCTCTGCCTCTTTAGCTTCTTCAACTTCTGTGGCCGTCTCGCTTCAGGTGCCATCTCTGAGCACTTTGTCAGGTCTAAAGCGCTTCCAAGAACACTATGGATGGGAGCTGCGCAGCTGGTTATGATGTTCACATTCATCCTCTTCTCCATGGCCATTGACGGCACCATTTACCTGGCCACCGCTCTTGTGGGGATAGGCATGGGGTTTCAGTACTTGTCAATCTCCACCATCTCGGAGCTCTTTGGTCTTAAAAATTTTGGAATCAACTTCAACTTCATACTCTTGGGTAACCCCACCGGTGCGGCCATTTTCTCGGCACTTATGGCAGGACATATATACGACAGGGAAGCGACTAAGCAAGGGAGTGCTACCTGCATAGGTCCTGATTGCTACAGGGTAACGTTCTTGGTTCTAGCTGGTCTTTGTGGACTTGGAACTCTACTCTCTGTTATTTTGACTGTGAGAATTAGGCCGGTTTATCAAGCTCTCTATGCGTCTGGCTCTTTCCGGTTGCAGCCGCAGTCAAATGGTCACTGATGTTTCCATGTTGAGAGGAAAATATGTTACAGTTATCGATATGCTATGTCTATTTTTCATCGTATAAAGTTCCTATCGTATCTTGCGGCATATATTTGTTGAGGTGTGTGTATCCTAAAGATTTGTAAAACTTTTGTTATTCAGCTGTGACGGGTGACTCAACCGGCCAGAAAAGCGGTTGGAATAATGGCTTCTTTTACCATTATTGTTTGTAATGTTGATTTTGTATTTGTTTGATGTTTGTATTTGATCATGTTTGGTTGATCTTTTTCAAGAGTCAAGACAGGTTACTAAACAATTTCAAATCAAAAATGTCAAGGCAAGAACCGGAACAATCAATTTTGAGGAATCAAGAACTGAAAACATAACACTCGGAAAACATATCTTGTAATACGAAAAAAAAAGAAGCATACCTTGTAATAAGAAACATAGAGACTAATTTGACTTAAGATTTTTTTTGTATTTGTGTTGAGTTTGATTTTTGTTTTGGGGTTGATTTGAGTTAATATCTCGATATGTACTATAATTTCCAAACTTGAAATGATTACAATATGAATCAAATTATTAACAAAATAAATTACACAAAACAATCATAATAATGATAAATAAATGAAATAAAATTAAAATCATGTAACTAAAATCTCTTTTAACAGTAAACAATATTTAATTAATTAAAAAATAATTTATAAAATTTGTTTAATTAATTCAAAATAAAATTTACGCTATCACGGGGATCATGATCTAGTTGTGATTAAGATACAAAACTTCGAACCAATCGATAAATATCAGATACCTAGTTGATAAAAGAAAAAAAACCGGTTTAGGTGCAACTATCTCGATTTTTGAGTACATTCATATCTAATTCTAATCACGAAACGATCAAAGATAACAGAAAATAAAAAAACATTCAATGAAACAAAAATAAAAAGGAGAACTATATAGAAAAACAGCAAAATTGCGATAAAAAAAAATATATCAATAAGAATCTGGTCTGTATACATAGAAGTCCTGGGTATGATGATAATCTCGTAACCTGAAACAATTTACAAGCCGGAGATCGTTGGACTTAGCCTGAACAAAGGCCATTTGATCGAGATCCTAAAGGTGCATGTAGCAGTCGCAAAAACTGAAGACTTCCGGTTCTGTATTGGACTGAGAATGTATAATAAATCTACTATAAAGACCACTAAACAAGTATCATCAATCTGATTTGCTTCTGATGCTGTATATGTTGCCAACGGTTCCCACAATGCTAACCACGAGTGCCAAGATTAGCATCAACCACGATACAGATCTCTCCACAAGGCTTAACGAATTGCTCTGTTTCCCTAACCGTAATGCTATGAGAGCAGGGAAGGTAAAACCAAGTGAAACCGCTGATGTTGCCCCTGTGAATTTGAAAGCAGTCCATATGTTTGGGATCATCGTGGAGCCGATGTAAATAAGAGCCAGCAAGATGAATGTGAGCCCCAAAGATCTCTTTTTGCTTTCGGAAAGAGGAGGAGAGGCTTCAAAGAACAAGGTATTAACGGTCTCTCTCAAGGAGAAATGGATGACGGGGAAGACGAGAACAAGATGGAGAATGTATCCGATTCTAACAATGTAATTCACCGCGGAGCTGAAACGGATGCCGAGATCCTGATCGAAGTTGGTCAAGATATCAGCTTCAGTGGCCAGACCGAAGAGAAGATAGCCAGATATAGCAGTTGAAGCATAGACAACAACACAAATAGCAGTTGTGATTCTCCCAACTCGGTTCATCTTATGAGGAGAAGGACCTTCGAGCTCGTTATAAATGGGCTGAACGTTGAAATGACAGACGTAAGCGTTAGACATGATGGGAATAACCACGAGAAGATCCAAGATGGCTTCTGTAGAAGCAAAATCAGGAGTCATCCTGGGAGTGTCAATAGTTCCTTCAAGGAGCTTAATCGTAGCGACAGCGAAGCAGACAACAACAAAGACAACAGCAAGAGCAACAGAAGCAGCGGAAGTAACACTCAAGGAATCAATCTTGTTTAAAGCACAGAGAGGAGCCAAGAAGAGAAGCATAACAATCAAAATCAAAACTTTACGGTGATCCCAGAAGCCATTCCCTAACCATTGATCCAAAACACCAATGTGATGGAGAGAACCAGACATAACATCACCCATGATGATAAGGTAAACAACGAGAACACCACCGTTGTTGACGATGATACAAATCTCAGACAAAACCCTAGCGGTTTTCCCCAACGCGAACTGCACAACCTCGCCGTAAGATCTGGACTTGTAAAGAACTGAAAATCTAATCAAAAGCTCGACACTAATCTCTGATAAAATGGCCATGAGGATAATCAAAACAAACCCTAGAACCAAGCCGAGAACTTTCATGGTCGCAGGCAATGCCATGATGCCGGCACCGATGATGGATGTGGTGAGGTTGAAAACGGCACCGTAGATCCCAGATCCTTGATTGGATTTGCCAAGAACGAGCGGATAATTAGAGACATCCAAGTCTAGATCGTCGGCTTCTTCGTCGCCAACAAGGTTGCGGGTATCGTCGAAATCATTGACGAAGCTTTCTTCATCGGAAGGAAGCAACTTGGTCTGTTTCTGCAACTCGACGTATGAGTTTTTGGAAATGACAGAGTAACTGCTATCCATTCCCCAAGATCTGATGTAAGCTCTGTCTCTCTCTCTGGAATCGCGGTTAGAGGGAACGAAGACGAACTTACAGATGATCTCAGATCGAACAAGACGAAAGAGGAGACTTTTTTTTTTTTTCTTTAGGAAGCGAGAGAGAGAGAGAGATTGTTAAAAATAAAAATGAAAATCTGCTGAATCTCTGGTAAAGGGTCAACAATGTCTTGATTGGTCCTTCTTCCTGTTTGGAAAGAGAGAGGGCCTCATTTATCAAACAAATGCAGCAATAAAGCACCTCATTAATTGGCCATTAGCATTAGTTCTACAAATGCTTTAAAAGGTTAGGCGTTGCGTTTCAATCGTTTATTTTGAAGTATCTGAAAACGACATGCATTTCACTATTTTGCGCTTTTCTTATAAAATAGAGTATTTCACAAGGAAGGGCCTTTACTTTTACTTACATGGCACTTGTAGTCCCTTGGACGACATCTGATGCAGCGTGTAGTATAAACTGCTGCAACTGAGCAGCATCTTCTCTCTGCCAAACACAGAGAATCGAGTGGTGTGTACAGGATTTTAAACAAAGAAAAGGGAAATAGCAAAACTTTTCATATGAATGTAGATTAAATCTAAAAGGACTCATGAGGTGTATAAAGCCTATTGGGCCCTTTCAGTTTCTTATTAAGCTTTAAAGCCATTCTATCTTTAGATTCTTACAGCATGTAAAATTATTGGGCTTAAAGGCCCTTAAAACTCAAATAAGAGACCGACCCTTCGACGGCGTCTTGGCGAAACCCCAGGGTCTGTTTGCGATCCTCGAGAGAGCTTGATTAGATTAGGTTTTGAAAGAAAGCTTTTTTTCTTTAGATTTGAAATAATGGAAATAGACGATGATTACGTGGAGTATGTTCCAGTGGCGAAGCGTAGAGCGATGGAAGAGCAGAAGATTCTTCAACGTAAGGGCAAAGTGTTGGAGCTGGAGGAAGAAGCTGAGAAAGAGAAGCTCTCTGAATCCAAACCTAGCTTGCTCGTCCAAGCCACTCAGCTCAAGCGTGATGTACCCGAAGTCAGTGCTACCGACCAAATCATCCTACAAGAGAAGGAGATGATGGAGCATCTCTCTGACAAGAAGACCCTCATGTCTGTTCGTGAGTTAGCCAAAGGTATCACTTACACTGACCCTCTTTTAACTGGTTGGAAACCTCCTTTGCATGTTAGGATGATGTCTACAAAGCAGTTGGATTTTATTAGGAAGCAATGGCATATCATTGTTCATGGTGAAGACATTCCTCCTCCTATCAAGAACTTTAAGGATATGAAGTTTAAGACTCCTATTTTGGATACTCTCAAGGAGAAAGGGATTTTGCAGCCCACTCCTATCCAAGTTCAGGGTCTTCCTGTCATTTTGTCTGGCAGAGATATGATTGGTATCGCCTTCACTGGTTCCGGAAAGACTTTGGTTTTTGTGCTTCCCATGATCATGATTGCTCTTCAGGAGGAGCAGATGATGCCTATTTGTCCTGGAGAAGGCCCCTTTGGCCTTATTGTTTGCCCTTCTAGAGAGCTTGCTCGCCAGACTTATGAAGTTGTTGAACAGTTTGTGGCTCCTTTAGTCCAGGCTGGATACCCGCCTTTGAGGTCTTTGCTATGCATTGGAGGTGTCGATATGAGATCCCAGTTGGATGTTGTCAAGAGAGGTGTTCACATCGTTGTTGCTACCCCTGGGAGGTTGAAGGATTTGCTCGCCAAGAAAAAGATGAACTTAGATGCCTGCAGGTAAGTCCGTGTATAAATAATATGTTATGCAATAGTCTTGATTCGGGGGAGTATCTGTTTAATTGTGCCTGTTTTGTCGTTCCTCCTAGTAAATGACCAGAGATCGTTAGGGTTGTCTAGGTTCTGTCAGCATTTGACTGTGTGTTTCTTTTTTCTCTGAACAGACTTTCAGCGCTCATTTTTCTTTCTGAATGCATCTTTCTCCTCTTTAAGGCTGTGCCATCTATCTTCAAATGCTAGGAGTAATGCATATTGACCATGATGTTTACCTTTTTCTTTTTCGTGATATAGGTATCTGACGCTGGATGAGGCAGATAGGTTGGTTGATTTGGGTTTCGAAGATGACATTAGGGAAGTCTTTGACCATTTTAAATCTCAGCGTCAAACACTTCTGTTTTCTGCCACAATGCCCACCAAAATTCAAATATTTGCCAGAAGTGCGCTGGTGAAACCTGTGACAGTTAACGTAGGAAGAGCCGGAGCTGCAAATCTCGATGTCATCCAGGAGGTTGAATACGTCAAACAAGAAGCAAAGATTGTTTACCTCCTCGAGTGCCTGCAGAAAACCTCCCCACCAGTTTTAATATTTTGTGAGAACAAAGCTGATGTTGATGATATTCACGAGTACTTGTTACTGAAAGGAGTGGAAGCAGTGGCCATCCACGGTGGAAAAGATCAGGAGGACAGAGAGTACGCAATCTCTTCCTTCAAAGCTGGTAAGAAAGACGTCTTGGTCGCCACTGACGTTGCTTCAAAGGGTCTAGATTTCCCGGATATCCAACACGTGATCAACTACGACATGCCTGCGGAGATTGAGAACTATGTGCATAGGATAGGAAGAACAGGTAGGTGTGGGAAAACAGGGATAGCAACTACGTTTATAAACAAGAATCAAAGCGAGACCACGCTGTTGGATCTGAAACATTTGTTGCAAGAAGCTAAACAGAGGATACCGCCTGTCCTTGCTGAGCTGAATGATCCAATGGAAGAAGCAGAGAGCATTGCTAATGCAAGTGGTGTCAAGGGTTGTGCTTACTGTGGGGGTCTGGGACATCGTATTAGAGACTGTCCAAAACTGGAGCACCAGAAGAGTGTGGCCATATCTAACTCTAGGAAAGACTATTTTGGCTCTGGTGGATACAGAGGAGAGATATAATCTTGTTTCAAGAATCCCTTTTGCAAGTTCTTATGATCTTAAGGCTGTCACTGACATATTCATATGTAAAAGGTGACAAACGTTATAATGTGTGTTTTGAAAGCGAACCCCATCATGTTACAAACTTATCACGTTTGATTTTTTTTTAAAAAATATACGTCCATATGGAAAATTTAAACAGTTAAAAAGTAAAGAAAATACTTTAAAACTGTTTCAAAATATATCAAAATAAATGAAAACTGTAATGTTTCGGCAATTGAATCCCAATGTATTATGCGTTACAAGTTACAAAATGAGTCAAATAATGGCAACAACTAAAACTTTGACTAATATATAAAGATATTCTGAACAAGAATCTTGACTACTGATTTATTTTTGGTTTACTGTTGAACTTTGACTAATAGTTAATGTATTCATCAAGATCTCGAACATATAAATAGAGACTATCTCATCTCCACCAGTATTAGATGCTGATATCGCAATCTGTTTATTAACAATCCACTAATCTCAATGGACGTGTATGGAAAACTCTCAGAACTATTTAATGGTTCATAAGATTTATTACCTGAACTCCCGAGATAAGGGAGCCAGCGAGGACACCAGAGAGAGTCTCAACGCCGAAGAAGAAACCGACAATGAGAGGAGTAAGCATGACAAGACAACCAGGAGGAATCATTTCCTTGATGGAAGCATCCGTTGAGATCTTGACGCATGTTGCATAGTCTGGTTTGGCTGTACCTTCCATGAGTCCCAGGATGGTGTTGAACTGCCTCCTCACTTCTTCCACCATCTTAAGAGCTGCACTTCCCACACTCTTCATCGTCATTGCAGAGAACCAATAAGGAAGCATGGCTCCAACTAGCAACCCGATCACCACCTTTGGGGTCAACACATCCACCCTCTGTATTCCTGCTCGGCTCACAAATGCACCAAACAGAGCCAACGACACAAGAGCAGCCGAACCAATCGCAAAACCCTGTTGTGTAGTACATAACAAACCACAAGATTTGAGCACTGTGGTTTCATTGTATAAAACTGACAAAAAGAGACTATGATACCTTTCCAATAGCAGCAGTAGTGTTTCCAGCAGCATCAAGAGCGTCGGTTCTTTCTCGGATGTGATGGCTCATTCCAGCCATCTCAGCAATACCACCAGCATTGTCACTGATTGGACCATAAGCATCAATAGCCAAACCAGTGGCAATGGTACTGAGCATCCCAAGAGCAGCAACAGCCACACCGTACATGGCAGCAAAGCTGAAACTAACAAATATACTGACGGCAATAGCAAAGATTGGAATTATGACGGATTTGTATCCAAGAGCAAGTCCAAATATAACGTTGGTTGCTGCTCCGGTTCTGCATGAATCTGCCACGTCTTGCACAGGACTGCCAAGCACACATAGACATTAACTAGTCATCAAAGAAGCCCACACAAAAAGGGAAACTATTGACCCGAAATAGTCTCCTTACCTGTACGCATTGCTCGTGTAGTATTCAGTAACAAAGCCGATAATGAGTCCAGCCCAGAGACCAACAGCAACACAGAGGAATAGCTCCCTGCATATGTAAGTAACGCACTTTTGGCAAAAGAGTTGAGACAAAAAGGCAAATGCAACCAACCAAGGATCTTACCAGTTTTTCACAACTTTCTGTGTACCGAAGTTGTAGATGGTGAAAGAAGATGGTAACCCAGTCCACGACACTACAGCTATTCCAACAGTCATGATAACCGTCGAAATAATAAGCTGGTTTTTCAAAGCTGGTTCGATCTCCTTTACAGCCTTAATCTCAGAGATATCAGTTGCATAGAGGGTAGTGATCAAACACACCAAGATTCCCACTGAACTGATGAGCAATGGGAAAAACATGGCAGTGAGGTCATGGTTGATTCCAAAGGAGGAGATGGAAGCAACAACAAGTGCAGCACAAGATGATTCGGCGTATGATCAGAGCCCATCCCAGCAATGTCACCAACATTGTCACCCACATTATCAGCAATAACCTGAAACATAACAACAAAAACTTTAATAAGTCAACTTCTCGGGAACTAACATAAAGAGTGGTGTTAATAATAGCTTACAGCAGGGTTTCTAGGATCATCTTCCGGGATATTTCTTTCTACTTTGCCGACAAGGTCAGCACCAACATCAGCAGCCTTAGTGTAGATTCCACCACCAACTCTACCAAAGAGCGCCATGGAAGATCCACCAAGACCGTAACCGGTGATGGACTCAAAAAGGCCTTCCCAGTCATCGCCGTAGTAAATCTTGAAGAGATTGATAGTAATGTAAAGAACCAAGAGACCGTTAGCGGCGAGAAGGAAACCCATGACAGAGCCAGACCTGAATGCAACAATGAAGGCTTTGCCAACGCCTCTCCTTGCTTCCAGAGTGGTTCTAGCATTGGCAAAAGTGGCAATCTTCATCCCAAGAAAACCAGAGAGGACAGAAGTGACAGCACCGAGCACGAAAGAGATGGTGCTGAAGAGAGCAGTGGCGAGAGCAGGCTTGCATGTAGTTGTCTTGTCGTAAGTGCAAGGCTGGGTCTTGGTGCTGAAACCTTGGACAGAACCGAGGAAGAGAAAGATAATGGCGGCAAAGAGAAGCATGAAGACACCAACGTATTTGTACTCGGTGAACAGAAATGAGGTTGCACCTATTCAATCACACACGGGACGAGAGCACAGACGAGAGCACAGATTAGTTAACAAAAACATAGGTTCACCAGGAAGCTCTAAAACACCCCGCACTATGACCAACGAAGCGAGAAAGTTCAAAACTTCAAAAGATATTATTAAAAAAAAAAACAGAAGAGAAGAGTAATATCACCTTCGGATATAGCGGTCTGAATCTCAGCGCACTTGGCGACAACGCTGTGATCACTAACCCCTTCCTCTATCAGATAATCCTCATTTCCGTTCTTCCCGTCTTCTGACGCGCCAAGGTCGGCGGTGAGTTTCACGCATGAGACTATATACCACTGGAAAAGCGAGAAGGCGATTCCCACCACGGCGCACACCGGCACCAAAATCTCCGTCCAAAGCTCCGGTAACAACGCCTTCGCCATCATCTTTGTTTTCCGTAATCAAACGAGAATCGAGAGAGAGGAAGTGAAGCAACTCGGTGAGATGTCGTGTCGTTACTCTGTCTTTTGAATGACAGTTGTAATTTTCTACGCTCATGTGCACTTTTTATTACTCTACGTCTACTTATTTGAACCGTTCAAACTTTAATCTTCAACCCATCCAACGGCCATATTCTAACGTGTTAGTCTATTTATTTACGCGGCGGATAAACACGTCACATCCACGTGGCGTAGTAGACTCACGACCATCCTTGCCGTTGATGTTAAGACCACTTTTATGTGTAGCCGTTAGATCTTGTTAACAAAATCACGTTCTCTCTCACTCAATTTCAAACACTGTAAAAGTCTAGTCCTCATCTTACATGGCTCCACGTCTTCTACATTGATACGATTTTTCCTTACAATGATAACTATTAGTTGACGTGGATTGAATTCAAAACAATCTTATAATCATTAATTGAGAGAATTGAATTAGAAATGAGTAAGAGAAGCGCTGAGAAGATCCAAATAATATTGTGAAATTTCTAAAAACCTCGTGCTATGGTCATGAAACATCAAAATAATTTCTTGAGTTAGCTATGAAGAAGAGTTGAAGGTTAGAAGAAACTCTTTAGCCATCTTCAACTCCTGCATCTGCCTTGACTTGTTCCAATTGTGTTCACTCGCTAATATCTCCACAACACGTTTCAAAGCCTGCTCCGCTGCTTTGGTATCTAAGAAGGCTATTCTACACCTCCTTGCTATGAAATCCACTGCTGATTCACAGTATTCGTTTCTTGCACAGTAAGCAACTTCTGCTTCAAGGAACGGATGACCGTGTGCTAGCCTCTTCCCAAGACCCTCTTCTTGAGCAATGGTGGCTACTCGTTCAGCCATTGAACCATATGCATGCGACAAATGCTTTGCAGCAGCCGTGTCCATTGTCCCCGGAACCATTTTACCGCCGTGTGTTTTCTTCACCCGCACGTATTGCTGTGCAAGAGCTGCGAAGGAAGATGTGTCCCATCCGTAAGAGCCCACAAGCTGTAGCTTCTGCGTTACGCAATCGTTGCTAGGTCTTAGCTTTCCAGATTTAATCGCTGCGTCCACCGCGTCTTCCGCCATGCTTAAATGAAATCACTCTATGAGTGTTGTACTAACCACATTTTATACAAATAAAAAATACCTTCGATAAGTTGTCCATTTTCCACCTGTAATTGTAACCAGACCAGGACAATCCTCGATGATAATATGGTCTCTGGACATATTCTCGGTGTTTTTTGCTGTTGGATCCATGGCCAGTGGACGAATACCACTCCAAGCCGACAGAACATCGGTACGTCGAACCTATGAAGGTTTTCGTAAGATCATCAACTAAATCATGATATTATCATATTTAGGGAAACAAAAAAAAAACGTGCCTTGATGTTAAGATAGTCGGTGATTGTGTCGAGTATGAATTGAATGTCATCTTCATGGGGTTTTGGAAGCGAAGTGATTGAAGTGGGAGAGTCTGTAGTGCCTGCTACTGTTTTCCCCAACCAAGGTAACATAAACACAACCCGACCATCCTTAGTCTTTGGGACTATCAATCCCATCCCTTGAGGAGAATAGTAGTCAGGTAACACAATGTGTACGCCGCTGCTTGCACATATCATCGGCTTTGACTCGCCATCAGCCATCTTCCTAACTGAATCACAGAAGGGTCCAGCCGCATTAACAACCACCTTCGCGTAGGTGTCAAACTCTCGGCCTGGTCATATATGAAAACAAAGCATGTGATCATCATTTAATTATATACAGTATTCAACAAATTGCTTTTGTACCTGAGAGATTGTTACGAATCCGTGCACCAATTACTCTCTGAGTAAAATAATCCCTAATAAGGGAGACAACCTCTGCATGGTTGAGAACTGAAGCACCAGCTAAAGCGGCGGTACATGCCAAACCAACATTGACACGCGAATCATTCATCTGCCCATCGTAGTACACAACAGTGCCTGTCAAAGTAGTCTTGTCTTTCCCTTTCCTCGCGAGTGTTGGGAAGAGCTCAACAGATTGTTTTGCGGAGTAATATCTGGAGAGATGCAACAGTCTTGGTCCAGCCACCAAGTCATACATTTTAAGTCCCATCCAGAAGTAGACAACTTCAAACCAGCTGAAACAAGGTGTCATGCAGGGGAGTGCATGGCAGAGATGTGGCGCGTTCTCGATCAGTTGTTTACGCTCCTCGAGGGCGTGAAACACAAGCCGGAGCTGTCCGTAATCAAGATTGAAAACAGCTTTCTCCAAGTATCGAACCCCTAATTAATCAATATATATATTGAGACCATTAATTACCTAATATTTGGTTATGAAGTAAAAAAGCTAAAATTCACAAGTTATGTCTCTACAACATGCACGGATAGGTTATGGTGAGTGTCTATTAATGGATTGATCATATCATTCAAACAAGTAATTGCTTTCATGCTTCTTATTCGAATGTCGTGTAGCTCACGCCACGTATAGGAATTTTTTTTTAAAAAAAGTGTAAGATTATAGTTACCTCCATGAATTAGTTTTGTTGATCGTGAAGATGTCCCAGAGGAGAAGTCATCTCTTTCGACGAGACCAACACGGAGGCCACGGGTGGCGGCGTCAAGAGCCACACCAGAACCGGTGGCCCCACCGCCTATAACTAGGATATCGAGCGGATTTGACAAGCTGGCTCCACTCAGAACCGATTCTTGAGCGGATCGTGACGGCACAGAAGCGGTAGGATCACCAATGGTACGCCTCAATGACTCCACAACCGGAAGGTCTGTGTCGCTGGAGACAAGCGACAAAACAGCGCCACCAGATGCAGTGGCGATGAAAGCGACGCCAGAGGCGAGACGGCGAAAAGAAGCGGCGTACATGGAGAGCCAAGAGAGAAAGAAGGGAGAATGGAAAGTGATGCGATCATGATGATGAGATGGGGAAGGAGTCGAAGATGTGAACCTAGCCAAATTTGGATATATTCATTTAATGATGATTTTGTAATCTTCAAGCTTACCATTTATATACGCTAACGAACGTCATTGGAAGAAGTTCCGAGCAAACCTTATGATATTCAATATTTTAAAAAAAATAAACTGATCGATTCGGTAAAAACCAATTAAAGTATAAAATATTCTATTAGTTATATTTCTACAACGTTGTAAATTTGGTTAATACTTAGTTTTTGATACTTAGTTTTTGAAATTTTTATGAAATTCTTTTGGAGATCTTATATGAACCATGTAGGTTTTGGTTTATAATCTTTGAGCAATCCACATATATGAGATCAAGTGAGTTTTCATGATACGAACAATCTAATGTCAAGAGATAGTTGGGGATCCGAGAGATTAACAATAACTATATTCATTCTTGCAATCTTTGTGTATATAAAGATGAGTGTTTCAGAGGCTAAGGCTAAGAGAGAAGTAGGTCTTATTGGTTGCAAGAGAGATGAGAATGCTAGTAAAAGCAGTATAGCCGCCCACAAAGTCTACAAGGATGTTTGGTTTGTTGGCCAAACTCTCAAAGCAATGTTTCTGCGCGCATGTATAACTTGAGAGATTGGTATATTGAAAAGGGAAAGGATTGCAAAGAAACCCCAAAAATGATCAACTTTAATTAATTGATAGAAACTGGAAAAGAACACATATTATTCGGTAAAGATATTATGATCGTAAGTTTAAGGTCGATATCGCAATTTAGAATTTGATAAATATAAATATTGGTAAACCAGCTCACCAAATTTTGGTATGTTAACTTCACCATCAGTAATCAATATTACTAGTAGATTAACCCCCATTAATATGTATCTTCTAAATGAGAAAACTTTAGCTAAGTTTATTTAATAAAAAGATTTATGAAATACAACTTTTGTATTTTTTTTGATAAATGGAGTATATTAAAATAGTCTTAAATTTGGATAAGTTTCAAAGAAATCAACTCTCTAAAACAGATTTGTGAACAGACATAAAGAGCTTTCAAAAGTCAACGATAGAGACAGTTACAAAACCTTCTTCCAATGACACGTGAAAGAAGGATGAACTCATAATATTGACCTTCCACCAATAGAAACCATAATGAATAATACTTTAATACATCATCATCATCATCCGCTTAAGTAAACGGATAAAAAGAAGGGTGAACTTTCCAACAATATCTCTGACTTCTAATTCACCTTTCTATATATATATATCACTCTTCCCTCCCATTATCCCCACGTTATATCATATCTTCATTATTATTGTACAATCTTCGAGAAATAGAAAAAAAAAAAAAAAGGAATGGCAGGAGAAAAAGGTTTCATTGGATCAATAGATCAAGGAACCACTAGCACCAGATTCATTATTTATGATCACGATGCTCGTGCTGTTGCATCTCATCAAGTAGAGTTCACTCAGTTTTATCCCCAAGCTGGGTAATCCTTCTCTCTCTCTCTCTGGATCTGTATCACCACTACTTGTTGACTTTTTTTTTGTTGGTTATATTATTATTTTTTTGGTTATGTGTGTGATTACTGTGAGAGGTGGTAGGTGAGACTTTTTTATGGTCGATGATCCACATCTTATCTTTGAAGCTAGCTCGGATCAAAAGTGTATTATGCGTATTTCAATAATTGCATTCTTGTAATAGTTGTTTGTTCCTTTTCCTCATCTCCAAAATTCTTGGAACATTATTTTGAAGTCCTTGCTGCATGCACTTATATATTATTCACTGACACTATGATTTTTGGAATGAAGATGGGTGGAACACGATCCTATGGAGATACTCGAAAGTGTGAAAGTGTGCATTGCAAAGGCTCTCGACAAAGCCACAGCCGATGGTCACAACGTTGATGGTGGCTTGAAGGCCATTGGGCTTACTGATCAAAGAGAGACGACCATCGTTTGGAGCAAATCCACTGGGCTTCCCCTCCACAAAGCTATCGTCTGGATGGATGCTCGCACCAGTTCCATCTGCAGGTACATACATACATACATATTCACTCTTTCTTGTTTTGTCTTCTTGAATGGTTTCTCCTAAAACTTCTTCTGTTTTTAGGGAGTTGTTTTTGATGATTTTTTTTTCCTTTTTGGTGATCTTCACAGGAGACTAGAGAAGGAACTATCAGGAGGAAGATCCCATTTTGTTGAGTCTTGTGGGTTGCCCATAAGCACATACTTCTCTGCCATGAAGCTGCTCTGGCTGATGGAGAATGTAGATGCTGTTAAAGATGCTATCAAAAAAGGGGATGCCATCTTTGGCACCATCGACACATGGCTGATCTGGAACATGACTGGCGGTGTGAATGGAGGGCTACACGTCACTGATGTCACAAATGCTTCTCGTACGATGCTCATGAACCTCAAAACCTTGAACTGGGACGAGGACACTCTTAAGACTCTAGGCATTCCCGCTGAAATCTTGCCCAAGCTTATAAGCAATTCAGAGGTCATTGGAGAAATCTGCAAAGGCTGGCCCATTCCTGGCATCAGGATCGCTGGATGTCTTGGCGACCAACACGCTGCAATGCTGGGACAAGCTTGTAAAAAAGGTGAGGCTAAGAGTACTTATGGCACGGGAGCTTTCATTCTTCTCAACACAGGAGAAGTTCCCATCAAATCAGGACATGGACTTCTGACCACGTTGTCCTACAAGCTTGGGCCTCAAGCACAGACAAACTATGCTCTCGAAGGTTCCATTGCTATAGCTGGAGCTGCTGTTCAATGGCTAAGAGACGGCCTTGGGATAATTAAGAGTGCAAGTGAAATTGAAGACTTGGCGGCAATGGTAGAAACAACAGGAGGAGTGTACTTTGTGCCAGCATTTAACGGTTTGTTTGCGCCATGGTGGAGAGAAGACGCTCGTGGTGTCTGCATAGGAATCACAAGGTTCACAAACAAGTGTCACATTGCAAGGGCTGTGCTGGAGAGCATGTGTTTCCAAGTGAAAGATGTGCTAGACTCTATGAACAAAGACGCTGGTGAAAAGGGCTCCCTAAATAACGAGAAAGTGGAGTTCTTGCTTAGAGTTGATGGTGGCGCCACGGCCAACAACCTTCTCATGCAGATTCAGGTAATGAATATTGATAATGTGTTTGTTTATTTTGAACATTGTATAATCTCATTGCCCTTCAAAACATGACAGGCTGATTTGATGGGAACTCCGGTGGTGAGGCCAGTGGACATAGAGACAACAGCACTAGGAGCGGCCTATGCAGCTGGACTGGCAGTTGGATTTTGGAAGGAAGAAGACATATTCGAGTCAGGAGAGAAGTCAAAGAACTCAAAAGTATTCAGACCGACTATGGAAGAAGAAACCAGGAAGAAGAAAGTGGAGTCATGGTGCAAAGCGGTTGAGAGAACATTCGATCTTGCTGATCTCTCTCTCTAAAAAAAGAAAACTTGTATTATTTCCTTGATGCCTTGTTATTTACCACAGTGAGGGTGTTCTGTCGTTTAAGTCACATTATTATATATGATCAGAGTCAATATTCTTATGTTTTATTAATAGCTGATACGTTGCTTGAATACCATAGTTTTTCCTTCATTGACTGGCTGGATATAAAAGGTACGTAGTAACCCAGCTTTTTTTTAATACAACAGACAGATTTATTTGATTTCTATTTCCTTGAATATTCAAATTTAAAATTTTCAGATAGACCTGGACGGCCTCAACGACTGACTAGGAGGAGAAGGACATACTCAGTCTCTCAACCTCATCTTCATCTTCATCTCTTAGCACATTCTTGCTCAAATAAATATTCTTGTTCCCTCGCTTTTCAGTTGTTAGCTTGACCTCGGCCTACCTTTGCGCGGATGGGCTATTAATGGGCCTTTCAAATGGGGTCTAAGTTTTCGCTGTATTTTTTTTGTTCTATTAAAATTAATACGAGTTTGACCTAGTAACACCCACTTTCTGCTTACTTCCTTCACGCAACATTCTTATTTTCTCTTCTTATTCAAACTTCTTTTGACTATTCCAATTTCTTTGTCCTCCGCTAATCAGTGACGTCCATCTCATAATTCATATTTTGATGTCAAATATAAAAAAATCACGCAAGAAGTAAACTTAAGTTACAAAGCTTTAACAAAAACAAATCTACAACGATCAAAACCCTATAACTATAATGCGTGTATACTTGACGATATACGATTTTTATAGCTATCAGCTACATCTATTTAATCTACTACTTCTCAAAATTTGAATCCTCAAGTTTTATTTTAAAAAAAAGGTTCTGATGCACTCTTTGTCATTGCATTTATTTCTTTGGAGAATTCAAAATTCGAAAATTATAATTTATGGATGTGATAATTTATACTTATGTGTTATATTACATATTACGGTCTCGTTAACTCTTTTGTTACGAAGTTACTTGGAAAATTATAGCATTAACATTCTACATGCTTAAGTGTTTTTCACATATTTAGCACATACGTATATACCCATATTTGCAGTAAATATACATTTGTGTATATTGTGTTTGACATAAGACTAGTGGGGAAATATTAACTAATTTGCTAACCAAGTCAAAGAATGGATTGGCTATTTTTCATTATTACATCTAATCTATATGATGTCCTCTTCTCTCAACTACTGAACTGGCAACAATTCTAATAACATAATGTTAGCTTGGGGGGTTGACCCTTAAACATTCTAAACCATCTGGACAAGTTTAAATACGTGCTCGAATATATATATATATATATATATATATATGTTAGTGAATCATTAACAGCTAAAAGATTATTTATATATGGTCAAGCTATCATCTAAAACTTCAAGACGTGCAAAGTCAAACATGTTATCAACATTTTAATTTACTAAGCAAAAATGTCAAACACACACACACACACAAAAGAGACGGTCTTCTTTAAATAAGTGGGTAGCAGGCAGACGAATGTCTCCAAGAAAAAAAACAAAACAGGCTTCTCTTCCACAAGGTTTCAACTTCATACATAATCTCCACCGCCATGAGCCACCAGAACCACCGCCACAACCAGCCGCCGAGCTATGCCACCGACCCAAACACCATGTTCGTCCAAGCAGACCCCTCCAATTTCCGCAACATCGTGCAAAAACTCACGGGAGCACCACCGGAACTCTCCATATCGCCCGCACAACAGAAGCTTCCTCACAGTCACACTGCGAAGAAACAAGCCTTCAAGCTCCACGAACGTCGTCAGTCATCCAAGAAAATGGAGCTGAAGATCAACAACAACAACTCATTCAGCCATGTCAACAGAGGATTCCTAGTGTCTCCCGTCTCTCACCTGGACCCATTCTGGGCGCGTGTGAGCCCACATTCACATCACGCGCATCCGGACAATGAAGAACAAAAGGCCATAGCAGAGAAAGGGTTCTACTTCCTTCCAAGTCCGAGAAGCAGCGCCGAGCCAGCACCAGAGCTTTTGCCTTTGTTTCCTCTTTCTTCTCCCAACGGCACTAATCACCGCACTGAAGATGATTATGGCGACTACTAGTATCATTTTCAGTTTTTACTAGGCTATCGCTGTTGCTTTTTGTTAGGGCTAATCTATCTTTTTTTTTTGTTAACCTTTAGACTTAATTCTATCATCCTCCTCCTTCATTATTAACTTGTTCAAGGGTCAACTATTCCGCCGCGTGTATTGCACCTTCCATTAGAATATCAATTTATTCTTATTTAAAGTTTTTTATTTATGAACATCTATGTTTTATAAGTTTTTCATGCGCGGCAATTACTGGCATTAAGTCAAGGAAAAGACATCATCATTTCACAAGTAAATGTTTTATTATAGAATACGTGGGGGGATCCAAAAACACAAACAATTAACTATAGTAATAATTACATATTCGTTTTCTTTCTTCACATTATCTAATGGCATCTATTAGCAAACAAATTATTTCACTTGAAAACAAGTTGATGCATGATGTAAAGAGAAGAGGACGTGAATGTTGACTTTTTTTGGTTAAGGAAGAAAGTAAATAAGGTCAGTTGTTGTGGCGATAACAGATTAACAGATTAACAGTGTTCCGTTCCGTTCCGTTCAATTTAATTTGTGGGGTGTGTCATAAAGCTGCTAGCCGTTGGATTTAATGACAAAGCTGTGACGCAGAAAGAAGCGGCATCTATGTCCTCTGCAGATCCAACGGCTAATATTCTTCCATTAAATAATAGATGTTGCTTGTATCAGAGGGTGTCTGTCTCTGCGTCTCTCTTTAAAGTCACTTGTCAATCTATCTTCGAACTCTGCCCCTCAGGTGTAATCCTAATTTCAAATCCCAGCCGTCCATTTTCTCAACCTAAATATCTTAAATCAAGTGCCATCACAAAGCCCATTTTGCGTTCAAAGAAAAGCATCACTAAAAAACTAATGGGCTTAATGTACTCAGCCCATCAGCTTACATAAGATCCTTCCT